>JANHFL010004046.1:5718-16561 GCA_032468155.1 Oxyrhabdium leporinum | reverse complement strand
CAGTTGGCTGAGGAATTCTGGGAGTTGAAGTCCACACGTCTTAAAGTTGCCAAGGTTGGAGACCCTTGTTCTAAACAATGAAAGCATGTCCCTGGCCACTATATGGGGCTCAACGCATGCCAGAGAACAACAACAGTATATAGCTACACAAACTCTATGCTGGAGACATGACACTGATAATAACTCAGAAGAAGAGTATAGGGCCAGGGTGGGCAACTCTGGCAACTTTACAACCTGTGAACCTCAAGTCCCAGAATTCCTCAGCCAGCCATAATAGCCCACCCCTGATACAGGGAATTGTATTAATTCCACATTGCCTTTCCTGCCAAGTGCTTAATAATCTGGTTCAATATTGCCTAGTCGTAATTTACTCAATAAGCTGTTCTGGGCTGGGCCCTGAGTTTAATATCTTGGTTCAATAACTTGGTTCAATATTGCTTTGCCTTTATTCATTTAATAAGTTATAAAGGACTGAGTCCTTAATAACAGTAAGTGGCTCTTGTTACAGAGTTAAATCTCTGGGCACCAGACTGCTCAACAAGAACACTTTGGGATCTGGCCAGATTACAGGCCTCATTTTTGTTTCGTTTTTTAAGTGATCAGATTTTGAGAAATTAAATGGGAAGTTGGCATTTCCCCCTTGTTTCTTAGGGATTCTTTGGTCACTTGTAGGATTTATTTATTTATTTTTTTGAAAACAATGGTGACTGTCAGCAACTTCCTCCTTTGTTTGGAAGTGGGTTCACCAATGGTGTGCGCAGTAAAGAGCGGTGATACCAAAACTCCAGATGTGCAGTAGAGTACTGCCTTTACATACAATGCTGTGTCCCGGCGTCTATTGCTAATACATAAACCACAGATTTAATATGATGACTTAGCTGAGGATGTTTTGACTGTTGTAAGTGTGAAAAACGGTCATAAGTCACTTTTTTTCAGTGCCGTTGTAACTTCAAACAGTCACTAAGCGATTGGTTGTAATTCAAGAATGCCCCTACTGTTAACAATGACAGGCTGATATTTATTTATTAAATTTATATGAGAGTCTAATGGCATCAGAGACTAAATTCCATATATTGTGCTTTTTAGGCTGATAGCATTCAGGTACAATTGTAACAAATTAAATTTCCCTACAGCTGCTGCTTTCTGAAGGAGTGAAGACTGTAGTATCTGGTTTGCCATCTGCCAGAACAGGTTGTTACGTTCCAGATGTGCCCCAAGCAAAAAGTTTGGGATTCCCTGATATGAAACAGACTCCTGTTTTTGTTTTTGTTTTAGCCTTGCATTCCTTAACAGTCATGTTACTAACTTAACAACTATAGTGATTCACTTAACAACTGTGGCAAGAAAGGTCGTAAACTGGAGCAAAATTCACTTCACAGCTGTCTCGCTTGGCAGTGGAAATTTTGGGTTCAGTTGTGGTTGTAATTGGAGGGCTACCCGTATTTTAAAATAGAAGTATTTTAAAAATGAAAAAGGCTGCAATCTTCAGGGCAGGTAATTGGCCCCCAAAACTGTCTAAAGCCAATTAAAAAAATTAAAGGTGTTCAGAGAGTAAATGAAAGAAAATAATGCAGGGGTACACATAGACTTCTTTAAAAGCTGGTCTCCTCTGATTTTTTTTCCAAATAGTGGGCCACACTGCGAATTCAGAAGGGAATCCAAAGAGAACAGAAACAAATGTCCTATACTTCAAGTGGTAAGTTGCTTGATTAGTTTTAAATTATAGATAACAGTATAGTAATAATCTGAAGGAATTGTCCTGAATGTCGGTTTAACGTAGTATTTTGTTTGTACAGAGAAATAAAGACCTGAGAAATGCTTTAGAGTGGTGTTTCTCAATCATGGCTACTTGAAGACTTCAACTCCCAGAATTCCTGAGTCAGCCAGCTCCTAGGAATTCTGGGAGTTGAAGTCCACACATCTTCCAGTGGCCAAAGTTGAGAAACACTGCTTTATTCTGTACTGCTGAATATTCTGTAAATGGGGATCTCAGTGCTATATATTGTCCACCTTCAGTTCTATCAAACTACAAAAGATTTAATCTCTATTTAATCTGCAAAATATTTAATAGCTCTCCTGGCCACAATTGCCAATGGAGGCTTGGTATCCGCATGACTTTTTAACAATATCTGACATTTACCTAGTCTCAATTAACCAAATCTGGTGATCTAGAAGAATTTTTCTTCTGTTGTGAACAGGCGTCAAACAGATTCTTGTATGTATAGATAAATTGGGTCTGTATTCCTTAGACGTGAAAAGATGTTTAAAAAAAAATATAGAAAGAAATTTGGCTGAGTCTGATAATGAACTCCCTGTCAGTTGGATCCAAAAGTTTCCAATTTTGCATTTATAACACTGCACACCACAGTTAATTCTGGTCTCATATATAGATATGTGCGATGATCTGAATAAGGATAGTATCATTCGGGGTTTCCATCCAAATAGGTTGCTCATCTTTGCTAATATAGCCATGGATAAAAGTTTTTAGTAGGATTGGACAAACTTGGATTGAATTAATTAGTTAGCAAAATCATTTTTCTTGCTTTTGGATTAACTGATCTAGTATGAGTCTTGTAGGAATAAAAAGCGGAATGCATTGTTAGAAGTTGTTGAAATGGTGAGAGCAATTGTAAAGAAATTAGGAGGAACACAGTTTAATATATATTTTTCCTCAAAATTGTATTAGTTCATCGAAATATAAATCAGAAAAATGAACATCTTGCTGATGTTGGCATATATAAGTTCAAAGTTCCACATTCTTTCATTTTTTTTGTCCTTTAGGGCTAAAAGAAAAGTTTCTGGTTTTATCTTTATATTTAAGAATCTTCTGTATTATTATGTGAATCCTACTCCAGTATTTCTTTGTTAATATACCGTATATTTATTATTTATTACTTTGTCCTGATATATTATTGCCTAACATAGCTTCTTTTTATCTAGATGTTGAAATAAGGGTTTGTCTGTCTGCACAGCACTTTAGATATGTCACGTAATTAAGAAGTAGGCCATAGTTGAAATTGGGAAAGTAATTATGCTCTTACAGGAACTGTCATGGCTTTGGAGATGTTGTTGGTTGACATTCATGCAAATCAAGAAACATCATTTCCAGCTTGTGATCAAAATATGGACACTCAGCAACTGACTCATATTTATGACGGTCGCACCGTCCTGAGGTCATGTAATCCCCTTTGTGACCTTCTGACAAGAAAAGTCAATGGGGAAGACAGATTCACTTAACAACTCTGTTACTAACTTAACAACTGCAGTGATTCTCTTAGCAACTGTAGTGAGAAAGGTTGTACAATGGGGCAAGACTCACTTAACGACTGTCTCGCTTAGCAATGGAAATTTTGGGCCCAGTTGTGGTCATAAGTTGGAGGCTACCTGTAAACCACAAATTGCTAAGAATCTGGGAGCTTTTCAGGACAGCCAAATCTAGGTGCTAAGAAGGTTGTCCGTAGTATCAGCCATTAGTTTACACTTTGTTTTGCTGGTATTTTTCTTTCTTATCTCTCTCTCTCAGGCCTAAAAGTAGGCAGTGAGTAAGGTAATTGATACTTTCCTGGTGTCTAAGTCTACAAACTTGTCCCACTTCTCATTGTGAATTGTGTGACCTCTGGGGTAGTGACTCATCCTACAGCAAAGTCCCTCGTCTTCTTTAGCATATTATCGCAAGAACCTGGTTTACATAATTTACCAGTGTTGAGTCAACTCAAACCAGATGTCAGAGGCTTCCCGTATCATTAGCAACTGTTCTTTGAGGCCACCACAGCAGCCTCTTCTGTTTATTCACTGGGATTGTCTTCTGTTAAGAGTACAGGTAGTCCTCCAATTACAACAGTTCATTTAATGACCATTCAAAATTACAACATCACTGAAAAAAAGTGGCTTAGGGCCATTTTTTACACTTAGGACCATTGCAGTATCCCCGTAGTGACACGATCAAAATTCAGACAACTGGCAACTGACTCGCATTTATGTTGGTTGCAGTGTCCTGGGATCATGTGATCCCATTTTGCAGCCTTCTGACAAGCAAAGCCAACAGGTAGACCAGATTCCCTTAACAACTGTGTGACTAACTTAACAACTGCAGTTATTCACTTAACCGTGTCAGGAAAAGTCACACAATGGGTCAAAGCTCGTTTAGCAAATGTCTCAACATAAATTTGGGGTTCAATTGTTGTCATAAGTTGAGGACTTTCTGCATGAATCAAAGTGACACCAGTTGTTCCCTGGACATACATTATGAATTGTTATTGATCTGCCTTAGCCTAGCTTTACTTCCTCACTCAGCTGCATTCTCCTTCTCTTTTCCCTTATTCTGAAGTGATCATACAGAGAGAGCAAACCACCATGGAGAAGGAGATTGCTGGCAATGGCTGCAGAGACTTTGAGCTTTCAGATGTCTTTTATTTTTCTAAGAAGGGCTTCGAAGCCATTGTAGAAGATGAAGTCACCCAAAGATTCACATCGGAGGAGCTGGTTTCCTGGAACCTCCTCACCAGGACCAATGTCAACTTCCATTACATCAGTTTACGACTGACTATTGTGTGGGTTATCGGAGTCTTCATGCGTTACTGTTTCTTGCTTCCTCTTCGGTAAGTTGAGCTGTTGGTGCCATTATCGGGAATAGTTTTAGACAAATTGGACTGTTGGTCCCTCAGCGTCTGCTGGAGGAGGCAGGGGAAGGGCAAACATTCATGCCACCGTGTGGGAAGGCAGGCAAGCCGCAGAGATTGTGTGGTCAACGCAAGCAAGGAGCCACACAGTATGTTATGCCGGGAGGCGGTGAGCGGCAATTGGGCGGGGCCAGCCAGAAGTGGTATTTCCCGGTTTTCCAAACTACTCAAAATTTGTGCCACCGGTACGCTAGAACCGGTCTGAACCGGCTGAATACCACCTCTGAATGGATAAAAAAATGCACCATTACAGATAGTCCTCAGTTTAAGACGGTTCACTTAACAATAGTTTGGATTAACAACAGCCTATGAAAAAGTAAGTCCACAAGTCTTAAAGTTGCCAAGCTTGGAGATCCCTTGTTCAGTACAACACGAGCTTTGACATTGTGGTTTTCTTTTCATAGATCCATAGTTTTATGTGATCCAGGTAGGTGTGATTTGCTTTTTTCCTCCAAACTTCTGTTTGACTCCAATGGGTGAAAGAATGCTGATATTAGCCAACATGTATATATGTCAGAAGTGAGCTGTCTTCAGGGAGGGGTGTTGTAACCCACACTGTCATGTTTCTAATATTTGCAGTTCCATGAACTGATCAAACATAATTTTAAAATCCACTGAAGGCAGTTTCTATATCATATCTTGTTGAAGTGAACTATCACTTACTGTTTTTACTGTTGTTGTTTAAATTGGCATGCTGCCAAGTCTGAAAGACTCATGGTAGTTTACAGCAATACAAAACCACAGTTAAAATGTCCTTGTCAAATATTTCACTGCTTAGTTACCACACTGGCAACATCGGTGTGAGTAAATGTTGGATTTGCTGTAGATTTATATATTATACCGTAGCACGCTGTTGCCTAGTACCGAATACAGGTAGTCCTCCACTTACAAACACAATTGAGCCCAGTGTTTATGATGCTAAGTGAGACATTTGCTAAGTGAGTTTTGTCCCATTTTACAACCTTTCTTGCCATAGTTATTAAGTGAATCACTGCAGTTGTTAAGTTAGTAATATGGTTGTTAAGTGAATCTGGCTTCCCCATTGACTTTGCTTAACAGAAGGTCGTAAAAGGGGATCACAGGACCCCGCAACACTGCAACCATCATAAATGTGAATCACTTTGCCAAGTGTCTAGATTTTGATCACATGACCGTGGGGATGCTGTCATAGGTGTGAAAGGTCAGAAGGCACTTTTTTTCAGGGTGTTGTAACTTTGAACGGTCTCTAAATGAACTGTTTTAAGTCAAGGACTACTTATATTTTCTAGCATCTCATGCTCATTTCATTCTTCTTCCTAATTTATCCAGCTTCCATTTCTATTGAACACATTATTTTATTATTATTATTCATTAAATTCCTATGCTGCCCATCTCCTCGACAAGGTGACACATTCAAAGAACACACCTTGAATGCCTTTAGAGAAATAGTTAAAACTTCTGCTGGTGTGTGTATGCCAGGGCTAACATTTTTACAGATATGCCACGCCTGATTGCAAGTATAAATTGGTATGGTTGTTAGTATTTCCGTCAGCATCTTGCCATCTTGCAAAATGCAAACATTGTGGTTATAACATAAAAGTTCAGATTGCATAATTCTCATTGAGAATCTTGAGAAAGTCTTTGTGTTAACGATTTCTAATTTTTTATAATGGCTTGTCAGGTATTGAAAAGTGTGCTTATATAATAATCTGGCTTTCTCCAAATGGGGGCATAAAGCAAAACCAGTCATTGATTTAGATCAGGGATGTCAAACTTGATTTTACTGAGGGCCGCATTAGGGTTGTGTTCGACCTCGGGGGGCCAAGGTGAGCGTGGCCGGGGTGAGCGTGGTCAGCTTGGATGTCACTTGTGGTGCGGACGCCTGTGGTGGCCTGAGAGCTCTACCAGCGAAAACAGGCTCCCAAGCTCAGTTTTCAGTCACAATGGCTTCTTGCAGCCCTCTGCCAGCAAAAATGGAGCTCGGGGGGGACACGTGCAGCCCTCCTGGGCCCCATTATCAGCTGTGGCAGCCTTCTGCAGCCCTTTGCCAGTGGCCCCCCTGAGCTCCATTTTCTCTGGCAGAGGCACCACAGGTCGCTCCTTCGCTGTTTCCAGGGCAGTCCCGCGGGCCAGATCTAAGCACCCTTTTGGCTGGATCCGCCCCCCGGGCCTTGCATTTGACACCCCTGGTTTAGATTGTTGATTGTCAGAGATTTTGGCCTGAGGACCCTTTACATCGGGGGCGCGCGACGCGCGTGCGTGTCCCAACTTGACAACTTTAAGACCTATGGATTTCAACTCCTAGAATTCCCCAGCTAATTTTGGGAGTTGAACTCCACAAGTCTCTAAGTTGCGAAGGTGAGCACCCCAAAGGGCTTTGGTTTATCTGGATGATACCTATCCATTGATATTTTCTGTATTAGAAATTAAAACTGATAATTTTTCAAGTATTTATTTGACTTCGCAGATTGCTTGAAAGGCTCCCGGGGGACCCCAAGAGTTTCTAGACCCCACTTTGAAACTCAGTGATTTAGATGATTATTCTTAATTTTAGGATTTTCTGAATTAGGAAGAAAACAAAACCAAACCCTTTTGTGTGTATCCCTTTGACCTGGCTAAGCAGCCTCTACTCTGCAAGCAGATCAAAGCAGACAGAATTGTATCCAGAGTAACAAGTCATTAAAAATAGGATGCTAATGAGCCTAATTAAAATGAAAGAATGTAAAAAATGTTTCGTAGGTGTTGTCTAATTAGGCATCGTCCTAATTTCCATTGGATGCTGTTAATTCCTTGCTGGGCTTTTGGAATAATCTCTCTGAATAATTGCACTGAAACCTGACATTCATAGAAGGACAAGGGACAGTTTGATGTAGTGGTTGAGGCATCAGGCTAGAAACCAGGAGACCATGGGTTCGAGTTCTGCCTTACGCACAAAGCCAGCTGGTTGACCTTGGGCCAGTCACTCTCTCTCAGCCCTGGGAAGAACACAACAGCAAATCATTTCTGAAAAAAAACATTGTCAAGGCTGGCTCAAAGGTACCCCCCCAAAAAAGAGAAAAGAAACGAAAGACAAGCCATTTATGTCCACAAAGCTTCATTTTAAATGTTCTTTACCGGTTTCCTTGATGGAATTGTTCAGCTATCCCTGCAGAGGGGACCTTCAAAGACTCTGATGTAACTTACCTCAGTTCCATCTGGGAAAAAAACCCTCAGTGATGTAGTAAACATATTAATGTAATATATGTATATATTACTATGTTATATATAATAAACAAGAGATCAGGAGATCGCTTAAACAAAAGTTACTAGAGCGGGTATGTCAGAACAGAAAATGCACTGATCTCATTTGGACTTTTCATTTTCTTTTCTTTTGTTTGTTTTTTCCAGAATTGCCTTGGCAGCCATTGGGATCATGTCCATGATTGTGGGAACTACCTTGGTAGGACAGCTGCCAAATGGACAGTAAGTGGGTCCGCTTTTTGTTCATGAAATAAACAGCGCTCCTGGAATATAAATACAGGTAGCCCTCGACTTAACAACCAGAATTTTCTGTTGCTGAGCAAGGTGGTGATGAAGTGAGTTGCACCCGAGATCTTATCG
The DNA here is from genome assembly GCA_032468155.1 of Oxyrhabdium leporinum. NCBI lineage: Eukaryota > Metazoa > Chordata > Lepidosauria > Squamata > Cyclocoridae > Oxyrhabdium > Oxyrhabdium leporinum. The sequence goes on along the minus strand of JANHFL010004046.1, from coordinate 8,303 downwards.
CCTTTTTTGGCCAGGTTTGTTAAGCAAATGACTGCAATTGTTAGGTGATTCTCATGGTCGCTAAGCAATTTTTTTTTACCTCTGTCATCGACTTTCCTTGTTGGAAACACGCTGGGAAGGTTGCAAATGGAAATCACATGACCTCAGGCCACGGCAACCATCGTAAATACATGACGATTGCCAAGCACCCGAATTCTGATCAGATGAACCATGGGGATTCTGCAACAGTCATGTGCGGACTGGTTGTAAGTCACCTTCTTAGGGGCCTTGTAACTTTGAATGGTCACTGAACGAATGGTTGCATGAGCCGCGGTGGTGCAGTGGTTAGAGTGTGGTACTGCAGGCTACTTCTGCTGACTGCCGGCTGACTGCAATTCAAATCTCTTCGGTTCAAGGTTTGACTTAGCCTTCCATCCTTCCAAAGTCGGTAAAATGAGGAGCCAGATTGTTGGGGGCAAGAGGCTGACTGTAAAGCGCTTAAAGAGAGCTGGAAAGCACTATAAAGTGGTATATAAGTCTAAGTGCTATTGCTGTTGTAAGTTGGGATTATCTGTAATGGCACCCTTATGACCATGTTGCTTAGTGATGGAATTTCTGATCCAAATTACTCTTGCTAAGGAGGACTACCTGTATTATTTGATTTCATTTCTTTCATTGTTGGCTGGCTGGAGAATCCAATTCCACAGGTCTTAAAGTTGCTAAATTGTACACACACACACACCCACCCCGTTATTTTAGGATTCTTTCAGGCCCGGTCTGTCCTTCTAATTTAGTAGCTGATACATCTGGGCTCCTCCGTTGTTATTTAGACGGTAAACTTAATTTGTGGTTTGGAGAATCCGCTGATGAAAAGATTTCCAAACCTGTTCCGCTTGATGTTCTGTTTTGCAGAACCAAAGACTGGCTGAGTGATCTTGTCCATCTCACCTGTTGCCGAATCCTTGTCAGGGCACTTTCAGGAAGTATTCGTTATCACAACAGGTGAGTGGAATCATGTAGGTGTGGTAATTAGCTAAGCTCTCTCGCTATGTTGTTGAATAAACCCAACAAACGGATTATGCAAACTGGATTGAATTAGTATAGCCGAGGGATCTTGGTTAAGGTGCTGGCCTAGAAACCAGGAGACTGGGAATTCTAGTCCTGCCTTAGGCATGAGAGCTGGCTGGGGGACTGCGGGCCATCACCAGGAGACTGGGAGTTCTAGTCCCACATATTAGGCACGACAGTGCAGCAGCTGGGTGACTTTGGACCAGTCAGAAGGAGATTGCGAGTTCTAGGCATGAAAGCCATCTGGGTGACTGTGGGCCTGTCACTCTCTCATCCCAGTTTACCTCACAGGCTTTTGTGGGGGAAGAGGAAGAGGAAGGAATACTAGATATTGTCACTGCCTTGAGTTGCTTATAAAGTAATAAAAGTGGGATAAAATAAATGTAATAATTAAATCCTTTTGCCTATCCCTGTGATATATTTCTCTTTAACAGGGTAGCTTCTGTTACTTGAAGGTTATGGCTTTCATGTTTGCCTATCAGAATATTAAAGAGTAGACTTCCTCACTTGCAATTCCAAGATCTTTTGAGTGGCACGTGGTGATTTTTTTTTTAAATTTCCCCCAGCTTTATTTAGATTCCTGATTTAAGCAAAGTGCCATTCCTGTTTGCCTATCGTATTATATTACTTAACATCTCTTTTGTGTTTTTTTAAATTATTGTTTTGATGGGGAAAAGCAAGAGTAAGTATAGTAAAAATGGAGCCTCTATTAATAGCTATTGATTTGAGTATTTTTCTCACTCTTTTAATTATCTTCAGTTTTCTGTGGAGTTCCTTTCTAGATGAAGCTTTGTGATAGAAAACGTCCCCCCCCCGCCCACCGTGGTGCAGGAGGCCAACTACACCACACCCACCCAGCAACCCGTTGCTAAAATTTTTGAACCAGGTGATAGGTTAGCGAAGTGAGAGAGAAAGTTAATTCCTCAGCAATGATAGTTGGATCAAAAGAGACATTTGGAAGAACTGGTTGTGTCCTACTTCATAAGCCAGTTATGCAAAAGGTTCTTTTTGGCAGTGGCTGCATAGCATTCCATATTCTTAGCGATGGACTGGGCTGTTTCAGAACTTGTCCTGAAAAGCTTCCTCTTCGCTGCTGCATTGGATTACAGGTAGTCCTTGATTTACAACCGTTTGTTTAGTGGCCGTTTGAAGTTACCCCAGCACTGAAAAAAAAGTGACTGTTGTTTACACTTATGACCTTTGCAGCATCTTGATGGTCACATGGTCAAGATATGGATGTTTGACACTGGCATGAATTTATGGCAGTTGCAGCGTCCCAGAATCATGTTTTGCTACCTTCTGACAAGCAAAATCAATGGGGAAGCCAGATTCACTTGACCGTGTTACTGTCTTAACAGCTGCAGTGATTCACATAACTATAGCAAGAAAGGTCGCAAAATGGGGCAAAACTCACTTAACAACTGTCTTGCTTAGCAACTAAAAAATTGGGCTCAAATTCTGGCCATATGAGCCTAGGTGGCGCAGTGGTTAGAGTGTTGAACTGCAGGCCACTTCTGCTGATTCAATCTAGCGGTTCA
>JANHFL010004045.1:27521-47394 GCA_032468155.1 Oxyrhabdium leporinum | reverse complement strand
GAATATGTTGAAAATATTTTGTCAATAATATTTTATATTATTACCTAAATATTTAAGCAAAAATTTTATTGCAGTATAAAATCTTTTATCCTTTCTTCACCTTACTTGCAACTACTAGTAAGGGCTGCCAAATTCTACTAATTCCTTTGTAGTTCTGTGATTCAGTGATTTTTTTTTTCTTTTGTTCATAGTGGTAGATCAGATTTTGTCCATGCCAGTTCTTTTAATAAAAAAAAAAAACCTCTGCAGATTTTGATTCTGGCAACCCTGTTTTGAACGCAACAGTTTTTCCTGAGCCATTTATTTGAATTCTGAGTTCAGCACTTTTCGAGAAGTTGAAGAAGATGGAGTAGGAAATCCAGAGATCCTGTGGGGACTGCTGATAACTTGCCTGGAACTTTCCAGGTTGGCTTGTAACTGAGCAAACTTCTGTTGTGAAGGAAATCCCTTCAGTTAAGGAAGGAAGAGGAGCAGTGCATAAACAAATTAGCGTCTTCTAAGTATAGCAGCTTGTAACCTAAGGCCATCCTATGATGTAGTCACTGCACCATTAATTTTAATTGCAAAACACAGATCATACATGCCTCAGCCTGTCTGCCTTATACATAGCCGTAAGAACATTTCTGAAATTCAGGCCACTGGCATTTATGGCATTCAGACATTAGTAGTCATAATGAGCTCTGTGAAAATGTGACATATATCTCTTAGAAGAGCACGATGATACCCAGATCACAAAAGACTTTTTAATTTAATTTAATTTATTTGTAAATGGAGAGATATGGGAAAGAGAGAGGAAGCAATGGTCCATTTTTCTGAACTAATTTATCTCCAAAACTCCTTTGCAATTGCTTTTATTCCTCACTGGATTCAAATCTCGCTGCAGGGGTTTAACAGTGATAAAGTTTCAGAGAAAACAGACCCTATAATGAGGCAATGTGAAATGGTCTCCTCTGCTGGAGATATTAGGAAGTATCAGTAGGATGTTTGGGGAAGCATCTTTCCCATAAATTCAGGTATGTTGAAGAACACCATCCTACTCTCCATCTTGAAATAAGATTTATCTGCCATTCCAGTCAGCTTTGGTATGTGGAATGAAAATTTGGGTGTCATATTTTTGTTAGCTTCAAGCAAAAAGTGATGTATTTCACCGAGCAACTGATAATGCAAGATTAGAGTCTTCTTCCTTAACAAGGTGAATATTTCGCTTGCGAGAAAAAATATTATATATGCCATTTCTACACACAAGAGCTTCTCCAGTCTGGTTTTGGTGCCAAACACCATTGACCCCCTAGCAAAGGTGTCCAACTTGGAAAAGTCTTCCAGTTCACCTCTTACTCCAGAGGAAAGCTCTAAAAACAATTGTGCAAAATTTGCTGTAGGAGGTATTTGATTAATGAGAATTCCTGCTGTTAGGCTAGTTGGCACCTACCTAAAACCAAAAATGATTCTTTCCAAGCAAGATACTTTCACAGTCTTTCCATCAAGATTTATTGAGAAGAGATGAATGGTGTTTCAAAAATTCCAGCAGTTGAATTATATCATATCTAGGACCAATATGCCCCACTGTACATTGGGTTGAAGACTTTTTCAGTTTCTTTCTAACTGGGTTCCAGCAAATTCTTTTCACAAATATAAAGAAGTGTGCAGGTGGCTATACATAGAATAGTCTACTGAATCTTCAGCCCGGGAATCAACTCTTACACTTGCCTTGTCTCTCAACTTCAGAAAGCTCATTTGTTCCTTAAACCAAGGCATCATATCCATTCTTCTGGAAAGATTAGAGGGTCAGCTTCCCCATTACCGTGGAAAGAGTCATTCATATTTTTTTTCCTCCCCTCGCTGCCAAGCAGAAAACAATGTGGCTGGAGCCAGGATGCTGACTGGAGCACCATTTTTTTCTGTCCTCTCATTCATAATTAGATGAACTTTCCATCTTCCTTTTTCTTAGGAGTGAGGACATTCACATAACAACAATGCTCCAGAAGGGTGTGGCCATTGGCTTTGTATAAGTATCCTTAAAAAGAAAGAAGGCGCTGAACTGTAATCAAAGTTGTTTGTCCCTTTTTATGGTACTCCCCCACATTTCTTGGTGAAGTTTGATAATCATGGATAGGAATTAAGGATATTTCTGTAAAAGATTTATAAGTTCTCTTCAAGATTCATATCTACTTCTCTTCTTCCTTTTGCACATTGGCTGACCTCCCCCTTGTATTTGCTAATGTTTCCAGGACAAAGTTGTTTTCATGTGTGAAATATTTTATACGTCCTCAGCGCCTGAAACTATTCCAAGGATTACATAATAGAAAGTTCATGGGAATTTGGGCTAAATTTGATGCAGAAGGAAATAACCTCCCAACTGTTCTCCAGGCACAGCTACTTATTAAAGCTGATTTCTTTCAATGTTGTTAACATCTCTCCGGAACTTTTTTCTTCCCCTACCTTTTCATCCTGAGCAAATAATTAATCTATAAAAAATTAAATACTTTGGTCCTGATCTTTAGATCTCTATATATTGGAAATATGCTGCATCCTTACATTTCTCCATGAAAGGGTCAAAGCATAAAGGTGTTATAGAAATTGACTCGTTTACACAAATCATCTCTTTGGAGTTAAAGAAAAAGATTTCATTCAGTCTCTCTTTTTTCAAAATAGTGATTAATAAGGGTAGAATTGATATACCAGTCAGTGACTGGGCAAAGATGGAATGTTTAATGTTGGCATAAAATAATGTTTACTAGCTCACGGTGAATTCTCTGGGATTGATTAAATCATGGGTGGGAAGTTTGCATTCCCCCCCCCCATTTTCTACTGCATTTACCACCCCAGATCATATACCGCTGGAATTTGGCAGGAAAACAGTCAATTTTCAGTACTACAGATTTGGGCTTTTTAAAAATCACAGTAAAAATGAGAATTAACATGTTAAACAAAATGAATCCACCTCCACTCTTTTAAAAAAAGGAAGAAAGAAAAAGAACACCCCCCCAACCCTCAAAAAAAGAGAGAGCTAAATTTTCATCCTGACCTAGTCTGTATTAGTGTCCCGTTCTCAAGTACTCTTGCAGTTTTTGGAGGCAAAAATATTTTTAAATAAAAAATGGCAATGTTGCCCTCCCAGCTAAAAACACCCCCTACCCCTAGATTAAATGCATCAAAAACAGAAGCAATGTCTGTCAGATAAAATTATATAAAAGATTTAATTGGCACTGAGTGAATGATTCCATCACGGTCTTAAATAAAACTCAGAAGTTCTTATATAGTTTTACATTATCATTCAAATGGTGTCATGCTCAATAGCTAGATTATTAAAATAAACCTTTATCCTAGTCGAGAAAAGACAAGAAAATATACTTCTGATCTAGATAACCAAGTTATACTTACTATCTATACGTAAATTTTCACAGCTAAAGCATATGCCGAGGCAACCGTTTTTCCACTTCTTGAAATATATAGGTTCAAGATGTAGTCTAGGCATTTTTTAAAGCCCGTAGGATTTACTTTGTTTTTACTAGAATCCCAAGATTAACCACCCATAGAGACAAAAAATACTGACTCTGGCTGCTCACAAAACTTTTTTTTTTAATTAAATGTGCATAGAGTAACATAAGAATAAATATATAAGTGTTACAGAAAACCATATCCAGGGATTACCAAAAGACCTCAGTCAAAATAGTTTCTGCTTTGTCAGTTGGTAGATACTATCTTGGATAAGAGCCATCACATAATTATATTTTTTAAAAATACTACGCAAACTGCATTAAATTAAAGCAATAAAAGGAAAGGGATAAAAGAACACTTTTGAATCACCTGTTTACCCACAAATTAACTTTCCCTTAAATGATGATATAGATGATGATGATGATGATACCAATTTATCTAGGTGCCAAATCAACATGCAATTCAAATCAGTGTGGAAAAAAACAGATACTAAATGTGATAAATCATATTCCATCAAAAACAATTTCAAACAACCAAAACAAGCCAGATATAATCAAGATGGACCTAAGACCTATCTGATAAGAACCAGATGTTCAGATGCTTCCAAATGGCAGAGAGAATCAGACCCATATGAAATGCTTCCCACAGTAGGCACAGCAAGAGAAGGCACATCTCTTGGGTTCAAACAGATGACACTACTAAGTTGTAAGATCAGATCTTCTTGAGCAGAGATAGGTAATCTCTAAAACAGGGCTTGTGTCCTGAAGAGAAACAACTTAAATCACACCTGGAAGTAGCAGTGTTACATGGGCACACTCAAATGCTTCCATTAGCATTCACATTGCTGTTTTCTGGAGTAGCTGCAGGTTCTGATTGCCCAGGCCTGAAACCAAACTGAAAACATTCAATAATCCATTTCCTCAATAGCCTTTTGAAGTTAAAGCCCAATCACTTCCCACAAAATAGAATGTGTTTGAAGGTATCCAATAATGATGGCTTTTGGAATAAGGGGAATCACCACCATGTCCCTAAGTGCAGGGAGAACCATCTCCTAACTCAAGGATAAATTCACCACCGCTTGGAACAACACGTTACAACCAACACATCAGCTCTCAGGAGACCTTGGCCAACCAGACGGTACATTAATCTAAAATACAGGTGGCCATGCTAACAACTTTGTGACCATTGTTTACTTCAAAATGTTGAACTTTGCCAGACTTACTTAACTATACCAGACTTAGCTATGCATATCCAGCATTCAGTTCAGATCTAAGCAACTTTATCCAAGAGAAGCCTTGAATAATCATCACCGTGGCCTTTCAGATTGTTTTCTGACTCATCCCTCTCTAAGTGGCACGTTTTTGTTTGTGATGGTGGTGCCTTCAAGTGAGTGTTGACTCCTGCCAGGAGAAGTCCCTGCAGTTTTCTTGACAGTGTGTTTCAGAAGTGATTTGCCATTGCCCCTCTTGGGGCTGAGGGAGAGTGACTTGTCAAGGCTGGGACTGGAATTCATGATCTCCCAGTGTTTAGTCAATTATATTAACCACCACATCAAACTAACTTTCTTAAAAGGCACTATGTCACTTTAAACAGAGTCATCAATGCAATTTGTGAATGTAGCAAGAGCAGAAGAATAATTATATTTTTACTGTTCCAATTGCCACAGTATAATCTTTAATAAGAGCCCTTATTCATGATCGGTGAGTTTCACTCTGTTTTTCACCAGTGGCACTCTAGGCTTCTCTTCCATTGCTTTATCTTCCAGAGTTCCTCTAAAAGGGACCCATATTCAGAGAATGGCTATGCAGATAGTCTTATCTAGGGTTAGCACCTATCTAGGGCTGTTACCACCTTCTCCTTCCAAGAGGGGACACATCTCAGTGGAACTACAACCCAGATCCTCAGGGGCTTCTCCAAGTCCACTCTGAATGTGGATATGGTTCATGAGGTGTCTTGAATGGATCAATCAAATTTGTACATCTTCCCAATATTAGGGAGCAGGTACAGAGGACTACAGAGGAATGAAAAGTAATCTGTCCCTGATAACATAATATCTCTCAACTCCAAATAATATCTCCACTTCCCCCAAGACAAATACCAGATCTAGCATGCAATTCCCACAGTGCATTAACCAGTTATAAATGGGGTTTAAATATTTAGTATTTTAAAAAAAAATTTATTACACAGCTATTAGTTTAATTACTTTTAACCAATTTTAAATCTATATATTTATATTTATGTTTGTATTTTTAATCATAAGCTGTGAACCGCCCCGAGTCTTCGGAATGGGGCGGTATATAAATATAAATTAATAATAATTAATAATAATGGCTGGAGCAGTTTGTTGAATCTCTCAAGTTTCCAGGGACGGCAGCAAGATTACTTTATGCACAAAAATGGAAGGACACTTGGATCCCCAGAATGATATGAATAGCTGCAAAAGCTGATGGGAGTTATCAAAGACGGCTAAAGTGACTGCTTTGATCAAAGAAAAAAAACACAAGTACTTTTGTTTCTACTTGGAAACCGCTTCTGGACTTTGTGCTTGAGGTAAAAAAAATATATGAAACTTTTGAATTTGGGCTTTCCCGATTAGATAGGTTTGTACTATTATATAAAAATAAAAAGTTGAGGTTTGACGTTACTGTCTTATTCTACTGCACCAAAGGGATTGGGAGGTGAATGCATTTTTTTTCCTTTTTTCCCTTCTTTTCTACACTCTCCCTTCCCCCTTCCCCCTCCCCTATTTTTCCCACTACTTGTTTTTGTATTTTATATTATAACACACACCTCCCCCAAAAAAAGTAGATTAGGATTGCAAAGGGATAAACAAACAAACAAACAAAACAAAACAAAACAAAACAAAACCCAGACTGGGTTGCCTGGAGAGAAAATCACCTTTGTTTTCCTTGGGATGTGGCTCTTTGCGCTTCCGTTTTCGGGATGGTTTGATCCACGGACTGTCGTGCCGCCAGCGTTTCCGGGCCTTACGTTTGGAGCTGGAGGCAGTGCTCTAGAGGACAAGAAAAAGAGAAGAGCCTCCGAGAACGAGGAGCAGGAGCAGGGATCAAGGCCAGGAACAATAAGTCTGCATGCAGATGGCTACTCCGTGCATCTTGGCCTTCAATGGGCAGAGAGCCTCCTCTACTACAGGTAGTCCTTGGGCTACGACCACAACCGAGCCCAAAATTTCTGTTGGCAGGTGAAACATTTGTTCAGTGAGTTTTGCCCCATTTTACGACTTTTCCTGCCATAGTTGTTAAGTGAAGTATTGGATATGTTAAGTCAGTAACATGGCTGTTAAATGAATCTGGGTTTCCCCACTGATTTTTGCTGGTCAGAAGGGTTGCAAAACAGGACGCCCATGACCCTGGGACAATGCAATCCGTCATAAACATGAGTCAGTTGCCAAGCATCTGACTTTTGATCACGTGGCCATGGGGGGGGGAAAGCGGCAACGGTCGTTAAGTGTGAAAAACGGTCATGTCACCATTTTTTCAGTACCACTGTAACTTTGAGCAGTCACGAAATGAACTGTTGTAAGGCGAGGACCACCTGTACAAGCCTGTTAGAATTACAGGCAGTCCTCGACTTATGACCATTCATTTAAGAACCAAAGTTGTGATGGTGCTGAAAAAGTGACTTCTGACTGGTCCTTGCGCTTACGACTGTCGCAGTGCCCTCGAGGTCGCATGACCAAAATTCGGTTGCTTGGCAACCAGTGTGTATTTATGTGACAGTTGCAGTGTTCTAGAATCATCATTTATGACTCCGGCACGGGGTTTCAACAAGTAAAGACAATGGGGGAAGCCAGATGAACCATGTGATTCAATTAACGATGTAGTGATTTGCTTAACGATGTGGCCAAAATGGTTGTAAAATCAAGCGTGGCTCACTTAATGACTACTTTATTTAGTGATGGAAATTCCAGTTCCAACTGTGGTCGTAAGTCAAGGTCTACCTGTACATGTGACTGAGCAATAAATCAGGTAACTGGTACCTGAAAGTTACACGCAGGTCTTGTGCTTTCGAGCCCACAGAGTGCAAATTAGTACTTCAGTAGCAATATCCCAAAGGTGTTTTTTTTTAAAAAGGCAAGTGGACTTTGTTTTTCCTTGAAGGCATTTCGCTTCTCATCCAAGAAGCTTCTTCAGTTCTGACTGAATAGTGGAGGATGGAAAGATTTATATTTCCTTGCAGTCCTCAGGTCGTTAGCACTCTTTCTGAGAGCCACTGAGGCCACGTGGAGGTTCATCTGTGTCCTCATGAGGAATACAAATCCTTCCCTCCTCCACCGTCCAGTCAGAGCTGAGGAAGCTTCTTGGATGAGAAGTGAAATGTCTTCAAAGAAAAACCAGAAAGTCCAGTTGCCTTTTGAAAAAAAAGCACCTTTGGGACAAGGGTGACCTGGATGACTGAGAATCTCCACAGACATTTAGTAGCAATACGTATCTGTAACTAAGCATGGTAAATGTAAAACCAAACAGCAACTGACACCATTAGAAACTGCAACTAATTGTAACACTAACGTAAAACAAGAGGCCTCTAAACCAAACGGGCCGCAACGTATCAAAATATTAACCTCTGTGCATTAAAGCGAAGAGGCCTGAATTATACGAAGTGATTAACAGAAATCTTACAAACAAACAAACTGAGGGGTCGCCAAGAATCAATCCTTATCCAACCAAGACGAGGGTCAACTCACCCTATCGGAGATGTTTCCTGACTCTTCCTCATCATCTTCGTCTTCGTCTTCGTCTTCCTCCTCCTCTTCCTCCTCCTCCTCTTCTTCCTCTTCCTCACTCATATGTTCTCCAGTAACATCTGCATCAGACTATAATCAAAATAAATGAAGTAATTAAAAGATGAGGAGGGGAAAAAAACAACTAAAATTGGAAGTCCTGGTTTCCGTTCCAATTAGACTTCCTAGCAGGGCTTCTTATCCTGGTGGAACTTCCTATGTAAGTACCAAAGAAAATCTGGAATATGCTGATAAATATTCTGAAGGTATACCTAACCAGCTGTTTTCCTAAAGGAATATCTGTTCATTAAATGCCACAGGGAAACTCAACAGTTTTATTTATGACACGAGGGGAAAACTAAGAAAAAACAAACACTGAATTTGGTATTGCCGTTCAATGTAGTCTTGTAAGATTTCCACGTTTCTTTCCAAAATAAGATTTGAGTCCTCCCGATTGCAACTCTAACAGAGAAACAGGCAGGAGGAAAAACCCTGTGAAATCTCTAAAGCCGAAGGGCACTAATTTAAATTTGCACAGGATCTGTTTCCAGTTCGCAAGCGTATCTCTTCCCTGTTCCTAAATAAAATATCCAAAATAAGAAATCGTATAAGTGTCACTTTGCATAATTTACACTGAAGTGATCGTTCAGACTACTCAATCTGATTTGACTACGGCACAGATATCTAATCTTTGGAAAAAAAATTCTCCCAGGCTGACTTACAATTTTTCACAAGAAACAGGGGAAAGAGATCCAAAATATATCCAGGGTTGGAATTTCAAACTTTTAAGAGAAGTCCCATATGGCTCTGTAAGGAAGTCCCTGCAATATTTTCTCTATAAGGTATACCTCAAGGACATAGTCCTTAGTTAACGATGACAATTTGGACTGAAATTGCAATTGCTAAATGACATCGTCATAAACTGTGATATCATATGACTCCGCTGCTTAGTGACAGAAACTGGCGCTGTTGGCTGCTATATAAATCATGACAGCAGGGACACTGTCATAGCCAGACCCTCAGGGCCTGTCCTGAAGTTCAGTTGTTTCATAAGTTTCAATGGTCACTGAATGAGTGATCACTAAGAAATGACCATCTATAGCAGAGGTGTCAAACTCAAGGCCCGTGGGCCGGATCTGGCCTGCGGGGTGTTTAGATCTTGCCCGTGGGGCTGCCCTGGAAACAGTGAAGGGCCGACCCGCAGTGCCTCTGCCAGCAAAAATGGAGCTTGCTATGGCTGTGCGCGAGCTCCGTTTTCACGTCCCAGCCAAAAACAGAGCTTGCGAGGGCTGTGTGTGGCTCCTCCGAACTCCATTTTCACTGGCAGAGGGTTGCAGGAGGCTGTCCCAGCCAAAAACGGAGCTCGGGAGCCCGTTTTCGCTGGTAGAGCACTCGGGCCATCACAGGCGCCTCCCGACACGAGTGATGTCATGCTGGCCACGCCCATGCTGGCCACGCCCACTGCCTCCCCCCAAGGTCAAACACAACCCTGATGTGGCCCTCAATGAAATTGAGTTTGACACCCCTGACCCATAATAAGAACCGTGGTGGTGCAGTGGTTAGAATGCAGTATTGCAGGCTAATTCTGCCGAGTGTCAGAAGTTCGATCTTCACTAGGCCTTCCATCCTTCCAAGGTCGGTAAAATGAAGACCCAGATTGTGGGTGCAAGATGCTGACTCTGTAAAACTGCTTAGAGAGAGTTGTAAAGCACTGTGAAGTGGTATATAAGTCTAAGTGCTATTGCTGTTACTACAGTTCGATCTATCAGTCCAGGTGTTGGGACTAGAAACTGGGAGACCGTGAGTTCTTGTACTCCCTGATGCACAAAAGGCAGCTGGGTGATTTGGGGACAGTGTCTTTCTCCCAAGCCAACAACTTCACGGAGTTGTAGTTGTGGGGAAAATAGGAGGCGGATGCACCAACTGGCATGACATGAAAGGCAGGATACGAATCTCATAATAATAAACATGAAGAGCTTACAGCCAGCGGCGACATCTGTAACATCTTCAAACACCCACATCTGCCTATTCTAGGTCCTTGGGAAGGACTCAATAGGCGGACAATAATACCAAATCCAGTCTGAACATCTGGCTGAGTGTGCGAAAAACCACAAGGCAAAGGAAGCCCCTGTCTAAGCTTGAGAGGAAGCATGAGGTATCCCAATGGGCAACGGAAACCATTTTAATTCTCCACAATGCCTTTAACACAACAGCATCCTGGGAAATTTAAAGGGCACCTCCCAAATCCAAGAGAAGCCTCAGGATCCTGGCAGTTGCGCAAAGAAAGGGGTTAGGTTTTTTAGTAAATTGCACCATCCTGCACTTCTTGAACGAGTCTTAAGGGATTAATAAAGTGTTTCAGAATTTTGGCATGTTGAAGATGGGTGGACTTCAACTCTCGTAATTCTGGGAATTCTGGGAGTTGAAGTCCGCCCATCTTCAACTCGCCATGGTTGAGAAACACTAGCTAAATGGCTCAGAGGTTCACCATCTTATTCTTCACACCTTGCTGTCCGAATCGATGTGGCCATCTACAGAGCAGCTGTCGTAGAAGAGGCTGAAGTCATCCCCCACTTCAGTCTCCCATTCTTGGCCCCCGTCGTCCTGAGAAGCCGTAGCGGGAGCCGTCATCTCCTCCGTCACCGTGATCTACGGAAAAGGATGGGCTTTCATTAAAACCCGATGAAGGATTATTTTCATGTGAGGTGTGGAGTTGCGAAAGACTACAGTTAGGGTTACTCAGGAAGGAGGAAATGCTTTCTGCTTTTCTACCGTAGGAGTCGCTTCTCAAAGGCTGGCATCAAAGTCATGCAAAATAAAGACATGAGGGGTTTGTTTTTTTCCCCTCCTTCAGAACAACTTCGAAAATGTTTCTCAAACTCAAATTTGACTTTTAAGATGGATGGGCTTCAAATCCCAGAATTGAAGATGGGTGGACTTCAATTTCCACAATTCTCCTGCCAGGAATCCAATGTTGTTTCACAGGACAGTGCATTTATTTTAAATTTTCAACCGTTTACAAATAAAATAAGCCAGAATAGCGACAGAGACATATAGTCCTCGACATACAACCTCAATTGAGCCCAAAATTTCTGTTGCTAAGTGAGACCGTTGTTAAAGTGAGATTTGCCCCATCTTACAACCTTCCTAGGCCACTGTTGTTAAGTGAATCACTGCAGTCGTTAAGTTAGTAGCACGGTGGTTAAGTGATTCTGGCTTCCCCATTGACTTTGCTTGTCACGGCCCCAAAATGTGATCACATGACCCCGGGGCCACTGCAACCATCATAAATATGAGTCAGTTGCTAAGTGACGAAATTTTGATCACGTGACCAGAGGAATGCTGCAACGATCTTAAGTGTAAAAAACATTCATAAGCCACTTTTTTTTCCAATGCCATTGTAACTTTGAACAGTCTCTAAATGAACCGTTGTAAGTCGAGGACTACCTGTATTATCAGCAGGACTCCCTTTCCCAGGTACTCTCAGGGCTTCCTTAGACAAGTTTAACACCCGGATCTGCTGATGTTTTTTCCTGCATTTCCCCCGGGATGCCTCTGTGTATCAACTTAAAAAGCTTTTCTCTCTTCCTTCCTGGTGCTTCTGGTCCTTACTCAACGAAGTCACAGCTTGAAGCCCATCATCACCCATGCAAATAAGTTTTGTTTTTTTTTAAATTAAACAGGTGGTCCCTAAACTCAACCCTCAGTCCTTAGGACAGGGGTGTCAAACTCGTGTCGTCACGTGATGTAGGGCGACTTTCTTCCCCCTTTTGCTAAAATGAGGGTGGGCGTGGCCAGCACGTGAGGCATCCGGCCCGCGGGTTTGACACCTCTCTGCCTCAGAAGAACCACTGAGTCTTTCAAAGGAGGAGATGCACCTCTGTGGTAGCCCTGGGACTTGAGCGCTGAAGCGAGAGGGGAATCCTTTTGTGCAACGCATCTGCCATGTAATCATATTTCCTGTGCTTCGCGGGTTCTTCTTTAGAAAGAAAAGGAAAAAGAGTGAAATTAGAATCCAGTAGACTTAACGACCCCTTCCCCCCCCTCCCCCCGGGTGCTGGGACTACAACTCCCAGAATCTCCAGCAGGCGTAGAAGACTAGGTTGAGTAACCTGCTCTAGCCAATGCTTTTAGTCCCCAATATATTCCTACACCAGCCCAGTCACCCTTCTAAATCTATGGCTTCCGTACCTGGTTCTAAAATGCTTCTCAAGTCATCCGAGACACGGAAATGCAACATCTCCGAAACTCTCTTTTCGGGCACCTTGGGGGATGGAGAAAAGGAAGGCCGATCATCCCTACAGTCAAGATTTCATTTTATTTTAGATATAGCCCTATCAATTGTCTATGGAGCTTCTCAGTCATCCAGGTCATGGCTGTCCCAAAGGTGCTTTTTTTTTCAGGAGGCAACTGGACTTTCTGGTTTTCCTTTGAAGATGTTTCACTTCTCATCCGAGAAGCTTCCTCAGCTCTGACTGGATGGTGGGGAATGGAAGGATTTATACTCCTTGCAGACAGCTGGTCATTTGCATTCCTTTAGAGAGACGTTGGCCTCAAGGAGTATAAATCCATCCATTCTCCACCATCCAGTCAGAGCTGAGGAAGCCTCTTGGATGAGAAGAGAAACGTCTTCAAAGGAAAACCAGAAAGTCCAGTTGCCTCTTGAAAAAGGCACCTTTGGGACAGCCCTATCAATTGATTTTAGCAGAAATCTCACATGGTGCAGTAACACAAAAAAGTTCATCATGCAAACCCAAATATTTTGCAGCATGGAATTTTGCAGCTGTTTAGAAAAACAATTCAAAATTTCTGTTTGGGTCTATATCAGTGTTTCTCAACCATGGCCACCTTAAGAGAAGTGGACTTCAATTCCCAGAATTCCCCAGCCAGCTTGCCAGCTTCTCTAGCCCAGTACCGACCAGATATGTTGGACTATCGTGCCCATTGCTCTAGGATGGCCATTTAGGGTAATGGAAATCAAGTCAATCTTCCCAGATGGAAGATACCATGTAAAAAGATCCCAAACCAGATGATCTATTTTTTCTCCCCCAAATTAGTCATTCTTGAGCATCAAAAGCGACTGTAATTTTTGTTGGTTATAAAAAAAAGAAATCCAATATTCACTGAGGAAATACTATTAGGTAGTTGAATTTCGAGAAGGGTTAGGAAAAAGAAATGAACAAATGTGTCTTGATGTGCAGGTTGCATGGACAGATAAGGAGCCTCCCAGGCAGCTTTTGATCAGATATACATTAGCGTTAAGTTGCACTACTAATTCTCCCAGTTGTGCTATCAATTGTTGGAAGAAGCAACAAATTTATAAGTTCCCCATTTGGGGAAACATACAGTACACGCCGATTTGTCCTGCGAGAAACACTGTGATCGCTTCAAGGTCGTAAACCACCAAATCGTCTCTAGACAAAAGAAATATTTACACACTGAAAAGCATTTCTTGGTGATTTGGGAGAATAGCTAGCTTGGTATAACGATTAAGGTGCTGGCCTAGAAACCAGGAGACTGAGAGTTCTAGTTTCACCTTAGGCATGAAAGCCAGCTTGGTGATTTTGGGCCCAACTCAATCTTTCAGCCCAACTCAACCTTCAGAGTTGTTGTTGTGGGGAAAAAGAGGAGATGGAAGGAGTATTAGATAAGATCACCACCTTGAATTACTTATAAAACAATAAAGGCGGGATAAAAATCTAACTAGTAAGAATCCATGGTGTTCAGCTGCTCAATTAATCATAAGATGCACAATCATTATACAGCCTAATGGCAAAATGGGATTATTTGTATGTCAATTGATTTTGCAATTTTGGCGATATGAAAGAGTTGGCCTTCATCATGTAAAGATTTGTCATTGTTGATTAACTTTCACACTGATATAGGAATTTCTCTGGACCCAGTTGTTTAATAAATGCCTTGCTGAAATAATCTATTGCCGAAAATTATCCTTATCATCATCAACAAAGACAACCCAGTCTCTTGGTTACATCTCTGTGTAGCCAAAACAGCGCTGTACATCGATGTTTCTCAACCCTGGCAACTTTAAAGTTGTGTGGACTTCAAATCCCAGTGTGCTTCGGTCAGCAAGCTGGCTGAGGAACTCCAGAAGTGAGTTGAAGTACACACATCTTTAAGCTGCCAAGGTTGAGAAACATTGATGTACAATATTGTTTTGGCTACACAGAGATGTGTGGACTTCAAATTCCAGAATTTCTCAGTCAGCAAGCTGGCTGGGGAATTCTGGGAGTTGAAGTCGCCATATCTTAAAGCCGCCAAGGTTGAGAAACACTGGTATACCCACAATCAACCAACAGATCTTCTGAATCATCTTCTCTGGGTGGGAACTACATTTGCAAGCCTACCTGTGCACCGCTGGGCTTTGACATTGTTTTCCGAGCCCGGTGAACCTTGGGCTTGACTTCCTCAGTGGTTGATACTGAAGGCTGAGCAGGAGGAGAGGCCACTGCTGGAGCAGGAGTGGAGGCCGAATCTGGAGCTGGGGCCGGAGCTGGAGCTGAGGCTGGGGTTTCTGTGGTGGGAGACTCAGAGTCACTTGGAAGACGTGATCCAGGCATAGTTAGTAAGCGCATAGCCAGACTCTGGATAGAAGTAGGGGACTTGCTGGTCCCAGTAAGGGACATCTTGGCTCGGCTGGGCCCAGCTGTTTTGCTGGGGGACGATGGGAAAGTCTTGGCAGCATGACCTGAAGAGAAGGGGATGAGATGTTAGGACACCCGGTCTAGCTTACATGAATGCAGCTGAGATGGAGATACTGAAAAGCCACAGGACAGTTCCACACAAAATGCCTGTCTTGTTGCAGTTCATGAACCAGTAAAATCCATCTTCTTCAACAAGCCTTTGGCTCTAGAGCAGGGGTGTCAAACTCGTGGCCCGCGGGCCGGATGCGTCACGCGCTGGCCACGCACACGCCCGGTTTAGCAAAGGGGGAAAAAAGTCCCGCTACGTCACACGATGCCACTGTGACGTCAGTTTGACACCCTTGTTCCAGAGGATTTGCACGCAGGTGGCCCTCACGGACATTTCCAATTGGATTGATTACATTGCGGGTTTTCCCCTAACAATCTTTATTTCTGGAGTTATTGTGCTCTCCCCTCCAGATTCCTCCCTGGCTGTCTCAGGCCACAAATGTTAAATATGTATGAATAAAAGTTAACCAATAAACACATCGCTGAGAGCAGACTTATATCTGGATCCCCTGGTCCAAGACAACCTCTTAATGTACGATAGCCAATTTTCATTCTAGGAAGCTTCTAAATTAGACGGCATCCGTTGAAACACCAGCCCGAGAATAGAGATGCAAAATAGCACTTCGTCACCCAACAGAAGTTACCCGACCACAGCCTTACAAGTCTCCTCACCATAATCCTGCCAAAAAGTCATCCAGAGAATCTTTGTTTTTTCCTACAAAGGAAAACCACCTTCCTACTAAACATGCTCCTCTGTCACCAATCCCCTTCCTGACTCACCAGGTAGGCCTTTGCTCCCTGGGGTGGGACTAGGGTTTGAGCCAGCCAAGGGGCCTTCTGATTCTGGAGACATACGTCCTCCTTCTTTTCCGCTCCCAGTCGCTTGCGTCCAGACTCCATCATCCCCATTTCGGCTGGAGACCAGGAGGCCGTCCCCTACTCCTCCCAATGTGCTTTTGCTCTTCCGAGGAGACAAGGCTCCCGACGAGACCTCCAAGTCCTCTTTGGAGGGTTCAGGATCTTGAGAAAGACATAGACACAAGACTCTTAGGGCCCAAGAGGGTTCTGGAGTCAATGGGGTTCAAATCAGGGCTGCAGAGGAAAGCAGCACCTTCCCCAACTTCTAATCCTGGACTTCCATAAAACTTACCTATTTCGCCTGCTTCAACTTCCACCGGAGCGGACGTCCCCGCTAATCCCCGATTTGCGTCATCCTGAGGGGGAAAAATAAACAGCGATTCAAAACTCAAGATTAATTTGCAAATGTTTATCTGGACTTACATGAAAGACTAATCGTGGTTTATTTCACCACGGTTCATTACAGAGGAGATAACTGTCAGCCTATACCAATGACTTCTCCAGATCACCCAAGTTCAAGGGGTCGGCATATTAGATGTATTTTTAGGGTTCTGAAATGGGTTGAAGGAGAACGTATCTTTTATTTCAAAACTAACATGCTTTTATCTTTAAAATGCTAATTTATACGCATACACATATTATATTTTGCTCCCAATCACAAGCATGCAATCTACTATTGTGGGAAAACATAAATGTAATTATAATCAGACTTGAGTCTCAGCTATTTAAACATCCCCCAATAATCAACCCTGTGGCATATTTTTAAAACCATGATTTAATTGCAGGCTAGCATGCAATGCAAACCCAGCAACTGAAAACACCAACTTTCTCAAAGCATGCTACACTAAAACAAGCCTTCAGATTCAACCCCTTCTTCTTCCTCAGCAAAAATATTAAGTTTGGGTTTTTTACCTCCTTTAATTTCTCTCCAACCTGAGCTAAGGTGTTAGAATTCTTCTGACCCATTTCCCGCAGAGGAATGATTCAAGACTTCTTCCTTCCAGCCAATGAACGTATAATTTATTGTCAATTACCTAAGCCCGTTCACCTGTTCTATCAACCCAATACCTACAACAACACAAGATGGCTTTATTTAGATCCTTCCCATTTCGCCCTATTGATTTTTAAGTCAAAAGATCCATCACAGCCCTTTTGTTGCTTCTAAATAGTGATGATAGTAAGGATTCTCCTAATTCTCTTTAAATCCTTGACTTAAAAGCATTTGTTTAGTGACGGTTTGAAATTATAACAGCAAAAAAAAAAGTAGCTTATGATTGGTTCTTGCAGTTACAATCTTTGCAGTGTCCCCGCTCTTAAATGATAAAAAAAAGAATCAGGTGCTTGGACACTGACTCATATTTATGATGGCCACGCAATCATCTTTTGTGACCTTCTGATAGGCAGTCAATGGGAAAACCAGAATCACTTAACAACCATCTTACTAACTTAACAACTGCAGTGATTCACTTAACAACAGTGACTGCAGTGTCCCGAGGTCATGTCATTTGTGATCAGCGCTGCTAGTGAATGTGGGATTTGCTTCCTGTTACAATAACTTGCTATGCCAATGTTGGTAGTGATATGATTTTCTCCTTAGTAGTTCCTTAATTAAGGCATTGTCTTTTGCTTTCTGTTTCAAACAATATCCCAGTAATGGAACCACAGAGAAAAGCATATGGCCACCAACATTGGCAGGACAAATTGCTGTATATAAATAGGGAGCAAACCCCACGTTCACTTGCAGCAATGATGCTACCCAGTTGCATGAAATATCTGCAAGCAAGCGAAGTCAGAAAACACTAAGGACTCCATAAATTACAACTATATTTTGTATTCAATGTCAGGATGCAAATAGGGGATAGTAGCAGCTGCTTGATGACATCACAATGAGGGAAAGGGCTAGGACTGAAAAAAATGGAGGAGCTCATCGGAACACAAATCCTCTTAAAGGCATAGGAAATAAACAGACTCAATGCATCGATGCAACCATTCTGGGAAAGAATTTCACAAGCTTCCAGGAAACCTAAATTAAAATTAATAAGGAAGGGATGGAATACCCTAATTTTTGCCATCAAAACTCTTTTTTTTTTTTTAAAAAAATCTAACTGAATCTTGTTTCTTTGATTGTGCTTTGCATGTTAAGAGGATGGACAACTGCATTAAGAATTTTTATTTTGGCATCATGGCAGCTTGGGGCCAATGCCATTGACTGCAACAGACTCTAAATTAAGGCTTACAGTTTAGGTAAGCTGCAAACGTTCAAAGTGCTGTTGATAATGTTGGATGCAGTGTTTAATTGCCTCCATATCAGAGCTTGTTAGCTGAGCTTTACAATTAGCATGTCAGAAACGCAACCAAGATGTTCTCTTCAGCATGCTCACATATAGGTTGACTTCCACTGGATTTATTAATTGCTGGTTCTAGGTCCACAAATAGAAAACTATGTTCTATAGATCATGGCTGGTTCTAAGTTTCTTACCAATTTTTATTCCTTTGGCACAGTGTTTCTCAACCTTAGCAATTTTATGTGTGGACTTCAACTCCCAGGATTCTCTAGCCATCATGGGGAAGTCTGGGAGTTGAAATCCTCATATCTTTTCCTCAAGATAAAAAAAAAAACCCACCACCAAAGTCCAGTTGCCTTTTGAAAAAGCACCTTTGAGACAACCATGACCTGGAGGACTGAGAACCTCCACAGATTACCTTAAAAGTTGCTAAGGTTGAAAAGCTCTGCTCTGGCTTCTACTGCAGAAAATAATGGATGACCGTAACCTGAATCTACAGGAAGCAGGGAATTCTGGGAGTTGAAGTCCACACGGCTCAAAGTGGCTCAAGTTGAAAAGCACTTAGCCACTTAGAGAATCGAACTGGAGAAAACTGTGGAAACACACTTCTGAACCAGCAGGTTGCCTTTAAACTGGCTAGCATCTCGACCGAGAGCCCAGCTGCCCAGTATTACGATACAAAAATACAAACCCTATAAAAGCTGAGTAGAACCCCACAAACAAACTGTGGTAGTGTAGGAGTTGTTCTGAGAGGTTCCTGTTCCTTTGTGGAAATAAAACTATGGGATAAGGGCCTAGGGCTAACAGACAGGTATATTGTCCTTTAGTAGATATTGTCCTTTAGTAGTATAGTAAACCTCACCAAACTGCAGTAGTCTACTAGTAGTAATACTGCACTATTACAATTTGTGAGGCCTATTGCTAAAGGACAATTCACAGTTCTTAGGAGCAGGCCTGGTGAAGTGTGTAAGAACTGTAAGTACCAGCCATTGAGTGCTAGTGTGTGTGTATTGTCTAAAAGCCAAGGGTGTTTGTGTTGTGTCTCTGGGGCTTGGGGAGCCCACTAACTTTGGGGATTTTTAAAATGGGTTTAGATAAATAGGTTTTATCTATTTTCATTGATAAAAGAACCTGTGACTCTGGTGGGATGTCAGACACAAAGGGGCAGCCACACAAGTGGGGGCTGCTGAAACTCGAGCAACTTAATACACACTCCACGAACAGAAGAAAACAAGCCTTGATTTTAAAAGGGTGCAAAAGGGAGGGAGTTTGGCCCTTGGTGACATTAGCCGATGTCCAGCCTGAGGAAACCAGACCCCTTCGCAGAACTTACACCAAATACTGACAGGGACGAGGGTCCAGGTTACACGAGGAACCATGATCTCACCCTTACAGAACAGGCCTGCCCCATTGGTGCTGGTAAAGTGGGCATGCTGTGGATCACATCAGTCAAGGAATTTTGGCTGGTGGGGTCGAGAAGGGCCCCGGTCCTTTGGACTATCTCCGCGCCTGAGGTGAGATTGGCTCCCATCCTCCTGACTGCCTGCGAGAGCCTGAAGGCCTGGCTCTGCCAGTTGCCTTGGGACCCCAATGGGGGAATATCACTCGGGAGGTGGTTGATTGACCAATAGCAGCATCCAGCTCCCCCCCCCATACATTCTGTTCCTTTTCTCCCCCCATCTTTTAGTTTTAGTTATAATTTGTATTTGCATTCTATGTATGCATTTGTGTGTGTATCACCATGTATATAAACAACCTCAGGGAACACCAAGGACCCCTAATTTCAAACCTGAGCTATATTTTCCTTTATTGAAATATATGGAGAGATATAGAGAGGGGAG
>JANHFL010004042.1:63589-75295 GCA_032468155.1 Oxyrhabdium leporinum | reverse complement strand
AGCTGTAAACCGCCCCGAGTCTTCGGAATGGGGCGGTATATAAATCTAAAAATAAATAAATAAATAAATAAATAAATGGACTCTAAATGACTTATGGAGGTTTTACGTGAGAGACCAAGCTCTCAGTCTAACAGTTAAAATTGCAAACAAATTTGTGCTGTAAATAAGGGTAGAGTCTTGTAAAGATGGTGCCGGTGGTTATTCTTTTATTTATTAAATTTTTATCCCACCCATCTCCCCTACAGAATGACTCTGGGGTGGCACAGTATGTTTCTAAGATTTCCCATTTCTTTGGTTTCAGTTGGATGTGAACCACTCAACTTTTCTTAGGCTTGCAGGTTATTAACAGGGCCATTTCCACTAACTCATGTTCTCTTTGAAGGGCTATTTAAGTACAAATCATGATTTATCATGACACAGCAGGTGGCAGCACCTGACTGATCTTGCCTCAGCAAAGAAAAAAAGCAGAGCTGGGTCTGAGTGAGGGAAAGGAGACCATCAAGAAATGCCAGGGTTGTAGGCTGAATGTGAAAGTAAAAAAACAGTTGTGAAAAAAAAGCAATGATAAAGTCACTTATTGCTGCTAGAAAAACTACAGCAATGCTCATGCTTGTGGAGTTTATCAGCTATATATGCTATTTGAGAAAAAGATAAGCTAAAGTTCTAGAGTTAACATTGTTTGCAATTCTACGGTCGTAAGTTCTTGAGCTTCACTTTCTAAAGTAAAATATCATTTTTCACTTAGGCTTCCTTTGCCATTCTTCATTTTTTTCAAGTTGGGGCAGTTTGAAAAGTGATTTTTAGTTATAGTAGTATACATCTCTTTTAAAGAGAGGAGAACAAGAGGTTCTGAGTATACAGATAAATTTGGGGCATTACGTCATGGCAATTTGCTTAATTACTGTGTGCTTATAGATTGTTAAGAGATGAGCTGTGAACCAGAAAGTCAGAATTGTACTCTCCTATTTCACCTCAGTACATGTCTTTAAGACAGTCAGCATTTCCTAACTTTTCAACTGCAGCTCAAAGATATGATTCCAACAAGATAGATGACTATTATTATGCTATATGGTATAATAATTACTGAGGTAAAAAACACCCCAGAGCTTCTACTTTTGCCCTTATTCATGTTTAAATAATTGCAGATAGAATTATCTATTTTGATTAATGGTCATTCAGCATTTTTTATCTGTCTTTGACATTCCTATGTTAGAGAATTGCTGTCTTAAATTTATCCTGAAAAGTTACGAGGTCCCATTTTGTCACTTCTGTTTGTCCATATATTTTGGGGAATGAACAATATTCTTGGCAAGTTATGGCATATATTGTGTTGGAAAGCAAATAAACATAACTCCCTGATTTAAACCAATTATACTGTTAGATCCTGTGAATCTTAAGGAAATGGACAGGTTCTTAGTGCTATTAGCATTGCCTCCTGTATATAAAATTCATAACCCTTCACAACATTTATATAGCTCCACAACATTTGTGGATGATTTCTGGTAGGATAAAGGTGGCACAATTCTCCTGGCTGTTCATCTCTTGGTGACTTCCTGCACCACTGATCATCATTCTTTGGACCAGTTTAGTCTTTGAGTACGGAAAGCTCTGTTTTGCAGTAATTCTTCTTTCTCTGCAGCCCATTCCAATCGGTGTTAATAGGGAAAGGCAGGTCAAACCCGTGGCCCCTGCTTTCTGGAATTCCTTAAGGCTCATCAGTTTCCACATTGCCTGTAACATGAGCGTGCACTATCTCTATGAGCATCCATAATGGCTTATGGATGTTCTGGTGTTATGGAGGCAGTTATCGGAATCCATGTGATGCTGCTGAGGTGCTAACCTAATGCCTGGAGATTTTTAGTGTCTGGCTGGTGAGAAACGAGATCAATCCTAGCAAGATTAAGTGGCTTTGATTCAGGAATTGGACACCTCATCTTTAGTTCTCAATCGAGTTCTATTTCTCTAGACCGAACTAGCACACAATTTGGGAATCCTTTTGGATTCATGGCTCCTGATGGAAGAGTGAGTGGCAACTATGGCTGGGAAGATTTTTGCAGGGATCAACCTTACATGCTAGTGTGATCAATTTAGGGCCGACAGACCATTCTAGTGGTTTAAAGTACTGCAATACACACTATGTAGGGTGTCAAAAAGCAAGAATTCCACAGTTCAACCCTGATGTCCATTTATGTATTCCTTTTTGGGACTGATTAAAAAGAAAACTTTCTGGACATGTCTAAAATCTGAAGATAGCTTTAGATAACTATTTGATAAACCCCAGATCAGAAGACATCTTAGTGTCTGGTCAAGAATGAAGGAGACTTAAGCCGTAAGGAAACCTGGCCATTGGTAATACCAATATTGAAAGAGGAATTTCTTGTTTTACAAGTATGTACAAGATTGAAGTATGGAATGAGAGAACTTCAAATTGTTGCATCAGAATTGTATATTAAATTGCATATTTTAGGCATATCTGACCTTAGCTTTATGGAACAGGCCACTTTAAATGAGATGAGTGTGAGATTATGCAAAAGAGTAGATAGCAATGTTATTCAAAAAAACATTGCTTAAGTATATGGTTGGCTATAACTTAACCGATCAATCAGAATAGAGCTAGAAAGGACCTTGGAGTTGTTCTCGTCCAATCCCTTGCTCAAGCAGGAGACCCTATACCATTTCAGACAGTGACCGTCCATATATAGTAGTATTTGTGGTTTTACAGTGAATATGATTTCCAAGTTCCTATGAGGTGGAAATATTAAGGAATTATTTGGCAAATAGAACTAAAAACTGTCCAGACTTAATAATACAGTACAATATTTTTATTGGTTGAATGGAATGCAGGTGTTGAAAAATAAAGCATCCTGAAAGTACTGGAATATTTGCATTGAATAAATGCAGTAAATGCAGAAGATGGGTTAATAGAGTTTTATAAAGAGAAGTATTTATTGCTGACGCTTCAAGTTTCAAAAATGCACTTTGTGTGCATGAATGGCACTGAGTGCTATCACTTTAATTGGCTTTATCACATAGGTAACAAACACAGTAGGAAGAAGTGCAATGGAATAAGAAAGACATTTCCAGAAACAGCCTAAAAGACTAAAATGCCAAATTTTATCTGTCTAATTGATAGAAACGTAGTAAATTAAAGAGTAGGTATAGTAGCAAGATTTGTTCTGGAAAATACACAGTGAGAATATTACTTCATACACATCTAGTATGTTTACCTTATATGAAAGAAAACTTAAACAATGGAGAGAGATAAGAGATGTTATGAAAATCGAAGTGGGAAAATAATGCCCAAATTTGTAACAACAAAAGATCCGAGTGGTTTTCAGAAGAAACTACAACTGACAAGAAAAGAAGGACGCTTGGTCCCACAGATAAATTATATAAATGTAGCATTTTCAGTGTCAAGCAATCACATCTGAACAAGGCTCTATATACCTCAGTCAAGATTGTCAGCGAGTAGGGGAATATAGTGCAAAAGTGAGAGAGAGTTTTAAGAGCAAAGAAATCGCAGGAAAATTTACAGCTAAGGCATGAATAGTTGAGTAAGCCTGGAATACAAGCAAAGAATAGTTAAAGAAGATGGGAGGTTACAGTACATTATAGATACAGGATTGACTCATTGAAAAAAAATTGTATGGCCATGCATCTGATATACAGTAATCCAGGGTGGCCCATAAGCAAGGTCAGCAAAACAAAATAAGATTTAAAAAGCAATACACAATGATAACGCCCCGTGATATCCTGCATAACAATGCATCCACGAAACGGTTTCATTCTATATTTACTGGGCATTCACACTATAACCCCTGCCTGGGGAAAGAAACAGCTTGTGGCTTATAGAAAAACAAAAACACTTAGAGAGACTGTACACAACAGCTGACTGCAGTAGAAAACAAAGTGCAAAATGCAGTGGACCAGCTGTTAAATACCAGGTGCTGCTGAAATGCCTGTTGTTTAAAGTTGAGGGTGAAAGGCAGGTAAAAGTGCTAACAGTTCTATGCCAACAAATATGGAACAAGGTTATATGGCCTAGAGCACAGGTGTCAAACTCGCCATGATACGTTTTTCCCATTCGCGGAGCTGGGATGGACGTGTCCTGCGCGTGGCACGTCCGGCCCGTGGGCTGCCAATTTAACACCCCTGGCCTAGAGATGGGAAAATATGCCTATACCAAACAAAAGATATATAAATAAGGCAATGTGTAAACTGTCAAACCAGGCTAATTCTTCACCCGTCAAAATATGACTTAAAAGTCTTACAGAATAGAGCCATAAAGAGAAGCAACTTTTAGACAAGGCAGTAGGCTACAAGGTCAGATAGGTAACCTAAGATGGAATACGAAGAGAGCAAGTGGGATTTTCTTTGCATTATTGACTATAGCAAGGCAACGTACCAGAGTCTAGGTTGATGGGTCTATACCAGAACACTCGCATATTCTTCTGAGGGATCTTTATCGTGAGCAAGAAGCCTGTTGCAAGGACTGACTCTGGAGAAACAAAGAGGTACAGAATAGGAAAGAGAGTAAGTCAAGGATGCATATTGTTTCCGTATCATCTGTTCGGCTTATTCAAGGAGTAGAAGAACGGTAAGTTTGGATAAAATGACAGCTCGAGTCCAGATAGGCAGCTAGAACATAACCATCTTGAGAGTGGCACGTGATGCCAGCTGGCTAGCCGAAAATAACGAAGAATTTGAAGTTGTTAATCGAAGTCAAAATGACAGATTCGTGTCATCTAGCATGCTTATTGAACTTCCATTTGACAGCAGAGAGGGCCACTAGAAAATGCAAGTCTTTCATCAGAGTTAAGAGAGCTGCATTTGATCTTATGACTGCCAATTAAACTTTACTTTTTGATACCATTTTTTTTTTTTACTGATGCTAAATGGTTAGCTACAATGAAATCTCACTCTAATTGACCATTCGGGGTTGTGTGTCCATCATACAGAAAGTATGTCAGCACAGTAATTTACATCACAATGAAGTACCTGTGGTTGCAAAGCGTATCTTTTGCAAAATAAGATTGTTTCATGGAAATGTGGACTACTACATGCAAAGTCTCTTGTACTGAGATCTGGTAAATCCAAGGTTCACTATACTTTAAAATTGTTTTTGTTTCATCTAGCCAAGGTTGTGTCTCAGTACTCGGATGGATAAAAAAAAAATCTCTTATCCTCTCATTCTAGTGAAGGACAAAAATGAGTTATGCGGAAAAACCCGATGAAATTACAAAAGATGAATGGATGGAAAAACTCAATAATTTACACATCCAAAGAGCTGACATGAATCGCTTGATTATGAACTATCTTGTTACAGGTAACAATCGCTAGATTTACTATTTACACTTAATTTAAGAATGGTATTTAAGGACAGCATTACCAGCACGTATTCATATTCATTGATGGCACTATCTAGAAGAATCTTGTGAAGACCGAAAACACAGCTGCTATCCACTCCACAATCTGTAATTATGTGCCATATTATTATATAAACTGTGAAAACGTTTCTTAAGTTTTAACAGTATAGTCTCTTCCTACAAGCTTACAGGCAAAGGGACAAGTAGAAAAAAGAGGAATAGGAAGAAACAAGGAAGGAGTCATGCATAGCTACTAATTTTTTCAGAAAGTTTTTATTAACTTCAAGAACTGGCCACCAAGGAAGTTAGTTTTGAGAAAGGGCTGTAATAAGAGAATTACATCTTTTAGTCTTTTTTGCCCTCTTTTGCAGTTGTAAAGTTCAGCTCCCTTTTTACTGTAAAAACAAAAACACCAAACCTTATTCAATGCCGAAAGCCTTGTAGGTGACTTTTTTTCTTCTTGCATAACCAGTTTCTTCTTCCCTTTCATTTCAGAAGGTTTTAAAGAGGCTGCTGAGAAGTTTCGAATGGAATCTGGAATTGAACCTAGTGTTGATCTAGAGACCCTGGATGAAAGAATAAAAATTCGGGAGATGATTCTCAAAGGTCAGATTCAGGAAGCCATTGCACTGATCAATAGCCTTCATCCAGAGTTATTAGACACAAACCGGTACCTTTACTTCCATTTGCAGGTAAGCTAACGGATTTAAAGACGCAAGGATTATAGTTAATATATCTAAATAATAACATTTATTGGTTGTTTAAGAACTACGATAATCGAATTCGTAATTTATTTTAATTTGTCGGATAGACATTTTGAATGCCCTTTGGCCTTGTGAGAATATAATTGTGATAGATAAAACGTGAACAGTGGAACGGTCTCGATCGCGGGTGTCAAACTCGCCGCATCACGCAGCTGTCACATGACGTTTTGTGATGTTTTTCCCATTCGTGGAACAGGGTGGGTGTGGCCTGCACGTGACGCATCTGGTCCACGGGCCGCCATTTTGACACCCCTGCTCTAGATGTCCCAGTCCCATGATAGTATTATCAGTATTGGCCTTGACATTAACCTGAACCAATTTGAAATTGGAATTGGGAAGGATTTGCTACCCGTGTTCTAGTTACCTTTACAAGCGTTTAAATATACTATCCTGTGCAGTTCTTTAGCTGAGCATTAAAACTCCAAATATCTTAAGCCTGAAAAGGCAATCTTTGAATGATAGAATCACATTAGAGAGGTCTAGGGCATGAAGTGTCCACATTCTTCTTTTATTGACACTAGAAAAGCTTGAAAAGCTAAGTTGCGTAGCTTTGCTTCTGACCTTTAAATTTATTTATTTGTTGTTGTTTTTTTAATTTAAAGATGTTTGACCAAAGCCGAATATTCAAATGATGCTTGTAATATAGGAGAGAAACTGTGTTTAACTTCCTATTCTTTTCCCCCCCCTTTGTTCTGTGCAGCAGCAGCATTTAATTGAACTGATTCGGCAGCGGGAAACTGAAGCTGCTCTGGAGTTTGCTCAGACTCAGTTAGCAGAACAAGGAGAAGAGAGCCGGGAATGTCTGACGGAGATGGAGCGTACGCTTGCTCTCCTTGCTTTTGATAATCCGGAGGAATCCCCTTTTGGAGATTTGCTCAACATGATGCAGCGACAGAAAGTAATTACTAGTTATGGAACTAAGATTAAAAGATTGCAGAACTCTTAACTGCTGGTGCATTTACATTTATCGCTTAGTGTGTTGCGGAAAATAGTTGCTTTATGTCTTTTTCTTAGCCGATTAAGGTTTTCTTTTAAGTGCTTGCTCAGTCAGCTAAATTGTTTAGTTAACTATTATTTTAACTAATCAGTTGTGAGGATTCAACTTGAGCGGTAAAGTAAATATGCCCGGGAGTGATGAATACAAAGAAGAAAATTACTGCCTACTTTTCTAGTAGATAACTATAACAATAATACAGATTCTAATAAAGGAGAATATTTGTAGCTCAGGGATGACATAAGGCAGGGGTGTCTCGCGCCGTCACAGCAGTGTCACATGATGTATCGGGACTTTTTCCCCCTTCGCTAAACCGGCCGAGGCAGGGGCAGCACATGAGGCATCTGGCCCATGGGCCGCGAGTTTGACCCCCCGGACATAAGGTGTCCTTGGTGCTCTGTGAACTTGTTTTCTTGCAGACGTTTTATTACCCAACTAGGTAACATCAGTGCTACTCAAGCACTGATGATGTTACCTAGTTTGGGTATTGAAACGTCTGCAAGAAAACAAACAAGCTCAGAGAGCAACCAAGGACCCCTCATAATAATAGAGATTCTTGCCATGATAGGTTTCCTGGTATCTGCCCCAAATGGAACAGCATACAATTATAAAATAAACTTCTATTAGTGTAGCCTAATGGTTAAGGCACCAGATTAGAAACCAGGAAACCTTCGGTATGGATGCCTGGCTGGGTGATTTTGGGCCAATCATACATTCTCAACCCAACCTACCTCTCAGAGGAGTTGTTGTGGGGAAAATGCGGCCTGACAGCAAAGTCAATGAGGAAGCCAGTATCTGGCAAGAAAGGTGGTAAAATGGGACAAAACTCAGTTCACACTCTTGCTTCACGGAAATATGTCACTAATCTAAGATACTTGTCTCTTTCTTTAGGTGTGGAGCGAAGTAAACCAAGCTGTGTTAGATTATGAAAATCGTGAGTCAACCCCCAAACTGGCTAAATTATTGAAGCTGCTACTGTGGGCTCAAAATGAGCTGGACCAGAAGAAAGTAAAATATCCCAAAATGACAGATCTCAGCAAGGGGACAATTGAGGAACCCAAGTAAAATGTGCAGATGGACACTAAATCTCACACCTGCACAGTGATTATACATTTTTAATCAGTCTGTGACTGAAATATTTTTACTACAGTTCAGGACTTTTGCAATTTGGTTGTGTGTTTTGTTTCGTTTCTTTCCTTGGCAAGCGTACGTAAAGGGAAGGGGTCCCTTTTAAAATGCAGCAAATTGGCATTGGAAAAGCATTACATCACTTTGTCCATCTGACTTAGGCTAGGCACTGTTGTACTTTTTTTAGCCAAATACCAAGGTTCTTTTTTAAAATACTGTGCTGAAGGTTTGCAACGTCTGGCCACTGAAGCATATTTTGGTAGCCAGTGAATTGATGGTAAAGCTCTTGGCAACTCTCCAGTTAAACTTCACCTGTTTTTCACTTGAAACATGGACTTATTTCTGTGTTAATTTATAGCCAAATATGCATTCCCTATTTATAAGCTAGCGATTGGTTAAAGTGATCATTTTGTAAGCCTCCTGCCAGTGTTGTTTACTGCATAGACTATAGTATAGAAAGCTTGTAAGCTGTAATTGAAGATAACTGCCCTTGCTTTTCACACCTTGGTGACTTATTTATATGGGGCTGAATGTTATGTTCATGATGGGCCTAGTTCTCTCAGAAGCGTTGCTAAAAATAAAAGCATTTTCTTTCGTAGTTTTCAAGAATGACCAAAATAGCCTCTGAAGAAAGACATAATCACATTATAGGTAGGCGTTCTTTCCCAAAATTTCCTTGTGGTTCTATTTCTTAATGCCAGTTGCAGTCCTTATACTGCTTGGGGTGACAATTACAGCCTTAAAGCCTGTAATATATTTACGGACAATATGGAAATGGAAATAATGTTAGCCGTTCCCAGTAAGAAGAAATAGCTTAATGTAAAAACCCAGTGGAATAGTATAAATATTTGGGGGCCATACTTTTTAAATGATGGAATTATTTTAAGAGTTTCTTTCTTGGGTAATTAGTACTTTGATTTTACAACTCTCCTCCCTGGAGCTCCCCTCTTTATGGTGGGGGTATTGTTATCATGGTTAGGATTTATTTCTGCCCTTGTTAAAGCCCCTGTAATTCCATGAGTTATTTCTTACCCAATTGCTGCGTTGCAATTTCCTTTATGGATGCTTAATGGCAATGCAAGGCTGATTTAAAAACATTGTTCCCCTATTTGGCTGGTAGTAATAAGTGCTCATCTGGCCAGTTTTAAGATTGCCATCCTGCAACTAACTCAGTTATCTCCAAGGTTGCTGAAGCCAAGGTATCTCCAGTTGCCAAGCTGTTAACTAATCTTATTGCCAGCTAGGATCATTCTGCCTCTCCCTGCTCATTTTACACATTTTCTGCTGAAAGGAGAAAAAAAAAAGCGAGAGTAGTCCATTTAGATGTAGCTTAGTAGTACCAGTGCTCTTGGTGAATAAATAAGTAAGCTATAGAACGCAAAGGTTTGGTTTTCAGCCAGGGTCATTGCTTGGTGCAATAGACTACCAGAAACTTCTCTATATTCCTCATAGAAACAATTGAGAGTGACACAGCGGAGGGATATGTCTTTATATGCAGCTGATTCTGGATAAGGCCCACGGGTAGACTAGTGTGAACAGTAGTTCAAAGATAAGATGACACTTGTATTTTGCACTGATGCTTGTACAGCCTATCAGAGAGAAAACTCTGACTGAAAATTACTTAACATTTTGGGAGATCACTCAACATGTGATTTTAGTGTCCTGGGTTATTTTATATTCTTCAGGAATGTTTCCTAACAACTCAACTTGGCCTGATAAGTTCTTTTAATTGACTAAGCACAGCTACGCTGAAAGCCAAAATGTCTAGGCTTTCTTTAGATATGACCAATTTATTTCCCTCTTCTGGAAATGTGGAAAGTATAAAGCAGTGGTTTCCATATTTGGCCACTCTTAAGACTTGTGGACCTCAGCGCCCAGAATTCCCCAGCCAGAATGGCTGGCTGAGGAATTCTGGGAGTGGAAGTCTGCAAGTCTTAAGGTGGCCATGTTTGGGGACCCCTGGTTTAAAACATCAGCTTTCAGTGTAGTCCTGACCAACAGCTGGTTTTTCTACCAGATACCCTGTGTTGCAGCCATGTTTAAGAGGTCTCCTTTATGTTCAAGCATTCTGTTGAAGCCATGGTTGCATAATAACTGGAATATAGAGTGTTTTAAGAGCCAAATATGCGATATAACTACGACAGTTTACTTAATTTGGTTTTTGTTAAAACATCTCACACTGAAGCAGCTTTAATCTGTAAAGGTTTCTTGGGGGTAACTTTAGAGAAAAATATTTAAAATGGTATGAAAGAAAGCTATGCATTTTACAGAGCGTGCAAAGGTGTAGTCCCCGTGGTACTTTTAGGGATCTTTATATTCACATGTATATAAAATAGTTTGCATATACAAATTATAATATAATCAATTTGAATTATTCTCAGATGGGGAGGGTGTAAAATATAACTTATGAAAATACTATACACAAAAATAAAACCCCACAGCCCTCACTACATAAATCATTTTTTGTCATACACATGAGAAATGTCTTACTTAGTGGCTGTGAAAAAATGGTTGCAATTTATCTCCATAATGTTAGATCACCACTCTTAACTGCTTAGCATTAAATACAACTTTGATCAATACGTTTCCCATTTGGTTTTTCTTCCAGTTTCTTTTTTATGAACCTTTTTGTAGAAATAATGTTTCAGAGAATATAAGTGTGCTAGTCACTCCTATCAGGCTGATAGCCAAGACTATTACATATGTACATTGTATTTTTGAGAGGTGTGTGCAAAACACCCCAGATTCAAAACAGGTTGCTCTGGCTACCCCACAAAGGATCCAAGCTTGAGAAGTAAGCTCAACTTTCACAGCAACAAACAAAAATAGAGTTAGTCCTCAATTTATGACCACAATTGAGCCCAGAAACATTTGTTAAGTGAGTTTTGCCCCATTTTACAACTTTTATTGTCACAGTTCTTAAGTGAATCACTGCAGTGGTTAAAATTAGTAGCATGGTTGTAAAGTGAATCTGGCTTCCCCATTGACTTTCTTTGGTCGCTAAAGGGGATCGCATGACCCTCTGGACACTGCAACCGTCATAAACACGAATCAGTTGCTAAGCGTCTGAATTTTGATCCCCCTGACCATTGGGGATGCTGCGACGGTCCTAAGTGTGAAAAACAATTGTCACTTTTTTCAGTGCCGTCGTAACTTTGAACGGTCCCTAAATGAATTGTAAGTCGAGGACTACCTGTAACATAAAAATGATGCTGATTCATGCTGTTTTTGGAGACGGCACTATGGAACATTGTTGGAATGAATGAAAAGGAGAAGAAAAGCATGTCTTAAAGGTAAGGATAAGGGGAGCATGGGAAGGAATTTGATCGGCGTCTGTTGGACAAAACCATTCAGATTTGTTTTTATTTTATTTATTGATTTTTACATTTATATACCGCCCCATTCCGAAGACTCGGGGCGGTTTACAGCTTATAAGCAATACTCTTACATCAGT
>JANHFL010004042.1:27389-40298 GCA_032468155.1 Oxyrhabdium leporinum | reverse complement strand
TCTTTCTTTCTTTCTTTCTTTCTTTCTTTCTTTCTTTCTTTCTTTCTTTCTTTCTTTCTTTCTTTCTTTCTCATCTTACTATGGAGAGTGACTCTGGGCAGCTTACAATGTCATAAAAGCATAAATATAAGAGCATTAAAATTAACAGCAATTAAATGAAGGCTAATTAAATGAAGATGGTATGGAAGTGGTCTTTTGTCTCTCTCATTAGCGTCTTAGCTTTTTCGGTGTCTCTTTTCAATGGGGTGTAAATGTGGTTTATCTCTACATGTTTGTTGATGGCTGATTGGTCTGAATGCCCAGATTCCAGAAAGTCCCTAACATTTTTGGATTTGGCTTGGTTTAGGATGCTCACATTCCCAGTTAAAACTACGGTTGACTCTGTTCATGTCTTGTGAGATCAAGGTGTTTTCATTGTGTTTTCTGAGTGCTAATTGGTGTTTATGGATGTGCTCTGCTAATCTTCTGAAATAATCAACAACATCTTCAAAGGAAAAAAAATGCACAGGGGACAAAGAATAAAAACAACATACTATCCTTCCTGGATATTCTCATTAGCAGAGGAAACAACAGCAAATTAGAAATGTAAGTCTATCAAAACACACTCACACACATGTTAAATGAGTGTTCCCCTACCAAAGTAGCACTCCAACCTCCCATAAGAGGAGCTGTGTAAGAACATATGCATTTTACACCAAAAATACTAGAGAATTCCTATAAGCTTGAACATTCAGACAAGTCAGCCATCAAAAGACTCATAGAGATAAATTACATTTGCACATCGTTCAAAAGGATAGTAAAAAAAAACTCTAAGAAGCAAAGAACACCTCCCCCCCCCCTCAGAACATATTCTTTCCAGCAGCCAACTCCCAGATAATCAGGGACTAACCCCAGACAAACAGTAACACAGAAAACAATATCTTAATCAAGGAACTACCAAGGAGAACACACACACACTCAACACAGGAAGAGTGAGCCACTGTATATAAATAGGGCAGCAACCCCACATTCACTAGCTTGATGATGTTACCTAGCTGGGAAACGAAATGTCTGCAAGCAAACAACCAAGCTCAGGAAACACAAAGGACTTCACAATTTCATTTTCTTCAGAAACTGCTCTTTCCTCGATAAACCAGTTCTTCTTCCAACTTTTATTTTCCTGTTATTCTAGGAGTCTGTGGCTTACATGGGGTTGCTTTACGTCCTGTCAGATGTACCCTGTTTTTGTGTTGAGTTAATTTCTGGTGGTTTTTTACAGCATAACACATTCAGTGTGTCACATTGTCCTTTGAAATGGTACAATAATCCAGAGCACTGACTGAAATTTCTGCCTGTCGCTGACTTGAATGGTGGAACACTGTCTCCAGACCACACTTTAACTGCGGTTTGCTGGTTTTCTCGCCACAATTTCTGACGAACACAATCGATGGAAGCGTCTGTAGAAATGGTTCTCGCTGCTGCAATGAAGCAACTTTCTTCTTGAGCGTTTTCATATAATCAGGCCACGGTGTCTCCTTTATCAGATCATCGTCTTGCAGATATCCATCGCACAATATTTTGTGCATTTCCCCACTGTTGGATCTCCAGTCATACCTGCTTCGAAGTCTCCATATTCACCTGATTTAGCTAATTCCCTAAGTGCATTAACCGATGCATCCATAGATTCATTAGGTACTTGTATTTTATCTGCAGATTTAAATGATTCCATCATTTCTCCAGGAAGGGGAAAAAATTATCCACAGCAAATTTAGAAGTACTCCAAATCTCTATTGTCTAGACAATAGAAGGTCTTCTGAATTTATGGCTGATGACACCCCAAATGGCGTATTATGGAACCCCTTCAAACCTCACTGCTGTTGCCAACTCCAACACTTGCACAACTCCAGTAGTTGTGCAAGAGACTTCTGGCAGTCCTGATATTTCTTTGTTAACCCACAAATTAATTTATTGATTTGTTTAATTTAAGGTATTAATGTAGCCCTTTTGCCTGGACAAGTTGACAAGTTGTGCAGGCTTGATGTAGATCAGGGGAGGGCAACAATGGCTTCTTTAGGACCTGTGGACTTCAACTCCCAGAATTCCTGAGCAAGGCTCAGGAATTCTGGGAGCTGAAGTTCACAGGTCCTACAGAGGCCATCGTTGCCCACCATTGATAAAGCAATCTGCTAGCTGCACAGATTTGGAAAGATTGAGGAATGGAGAATGACACAGATTTCAATAGGATAGCCTTAATGCTAGTCTGAAGTAAAGATAGAATCTAGGAAAGTGTACAGGCGCTCCTCGACTTATAACCACTCATTTAATGACCATCGAAGTTACAATGGCAATGAAAAAAGTGACATGACCATTTTTCACACTTATGACTCTTGTAGCATCCCCATGGTCATGTGATCAGAATTTGGACGCTTGGCAACTGGCATGTATTTATGACGGTTGCAGTGTCCCAGGGTCATGTTATCACATTTTGTGACCTTGTGACAAGCAAAGTCAATGGGGAAGACAGATTCACTTGAGCGTCACTACCTTAACAAATGCAGTGATTTACTTAACAACTGTGGCAAGAAAACAGAGCAAAGCTCACTTAACAACTGTCTTACTTAGCAACAGAAATATTGGGCTCAATGGTGGTTGTAATTTGAGGACTACCTATAACAGGAATTTTCCACTCTGGTTTGTAGTGAGTTTTTTTAAGATGGAGTCTTAAAGATGGAGTCCCTTTGAATGATCTGAAATCTTGCTTCCAGGTTTCTTTTCACCTGGGCTAACTTGCTGTTTATGAGGTAAGCTCTCCATTGATTATTAACCTCGCCATGCTCCTCTCACAGGGAATTTAATGAAATGGCTTGGAGAAATGGCCTCCCACCAGCATTTGTTTTTCTGAAAAAGAGGCATGAGTTAACCAGATTCACAAGTCATTAAATCTATTCAGAAGCAACATACATACCCACACAAAAATTAAAGTTTGGTGAACCTAGGCACACTCATTAGAGCTAACCTCCTCGCTCATCACCTACTCCTAAATTTTTCTCCACGATCTCAGTGAGGACCAGACTGTTACAGGTTTATTCAAAGGGTTTTGGAATGTTAATACCTGAGGAAGATATTGTTTGTCATTAGGGATCTGGGTGTGAGGCTCCACAAACCAAGAAACGCACCTTGTGATTCTTCCAAACAGATTTCTTTATTGTTCCTCACCTGTAGACAGAATCTTGCCAAACAAAAGCAAACTACCCCCCTCCCCAAAGCATATATTGTTGGAGCTATTAGGGAGGAGCTGTCGTCACCCTCTTTCTCCCACACACGTATCTGAACTGAGTTGTCTCTTGCTCCTCTGAAAGGCAGCTCTTCTCCCTCCTGGGAATCCAGACTGCATTCCATCACACTTGGGAAACTATCTCATGGATCAATATATGGTGCATCTGCTTCTGGAATGCAGAGAGTCCTTCTTTAGCAACTTCAATTGGTTCCAGTGAAATGATCACTGACACAGACTAAGTGAAACACTTGACTGAGAGAGACAGGGGATGCTGCAAAGATTTCTGGTTGCTGCTGTATCATGGTTGCTGTTGATAAGTTCTCTCATGCAACAATGCCAGCATTAATCTCACTCCAGTGTGTTGTTGTCAGGTGTAGAGATTAGTTTTTATATTATCATTTATTCATGTTGTATGTACTAATGTAGCACACTGATGATGGTACCTAGTTGGGTAATGAAACATCTGCAGGAAAAAAAGCCAAGCTCAGAGAGCACCAAGGACCCTTTATTTCAACCCTGAACTACAAATATTCTTCTTCATTTGGTACCAGATAGAATAGAGTTGGAAAAAGTATAGAAGAGGATAACTCAATCAGAGGGCTCCAATGGCCAGCAGAAAAGTTAGTGCCAGGGTTCCATCAGAGTTCTGCTCATCCATTCAGCACTCAGACACAATTAGATCTAAGTAAGAATTAGAGAAACCATGCTGGTACATCTGGGAAAAACCTGAATCTGAAGCCCCAGGTTTTTCCCTCCCCAAGAGAAAATCAAAAATCCACCTCCCAGCCATCCCCAATAATCACATGGCCCAATCCATTTCCAGCTCCACCGGATGCCTTCCTTCTGGCACTCCTCTTCCAGGTGCCAGTTGACATGTCCTTGACTCTCTGGGGAAGAATGTTGTTGTGTCTCTACTCCCCTGCTGCATGTGAATATCCCCCCCTCCCAATTTCCCAGGCGCTAAAATGTGGCAGCCGCAGAGGCCTTCTACAAATATGGCTCCCAAGGTTGACAGCACACTTGGGATAACCATGAGCTGAATGACAGAGAATCTCCATAGACTTTCATTCCTATGGCGAGACTAGAACTCACAATCTCCTGATGATTGGCCCCAAATCACCCAGGCTCTATCCTACCATTTCTCCAACAGCCATCTGGGTTTCAGAGACTATTTGGGTCATCTTATCCTCCCAACCACCTTGTGAGCATGACTGGCCCAATCTCAACTTGGGAGCTTCCATAGTTTAAGAGAAGATGGATTTACTCTAATAGGAAAACCATCGTACTCTGCTATGGGCAAAAGGCTGTCATTTGGAAATTGTTGGCATCCATTTCTATCAAATTTGGCGGGTTGCATTGCTTCATGGAGGTCTAACATCTCCACTACCTGAATTCTCTTCTGACAAAAAAAAGGATATAGGCATTATTAATCCCCCTTTTTTTTTCCACGCGTGTTAGACAACAAGAGAATTCCATGTTTTCCAGCTGTCGTTTAACAGAAAATCCATCTCTGAGAAAAAAAATCAGAACAGATTTTAGCAAGTTTCCCAGGAAAGATTTCACTCACATAGGTGAGGAACTAGGAATGCCTGCAGGGAAGAGAGAGGGTCCCCCCAAAAATAATAAATCAAGATGGCAGCTGCCACTGGGAAATGGATGCCCCGCCTCTTTTTTACATACAGCATGATGCATGTTTAAAAGGGGGCGGGGCTTCTATTGTGCCGTCATGGCCACCATCTTGCCTTTTTGACATCCTTTGTGAATGTTCCTATCACACCTCAAATTTTAGACAAAAAAACCCAAATGAACCAGAAAGCTGTTACGTTATAGCACAATTTAATAGATATCCACCATAAAAGTAACAGTTCTGTAGAAGCATCCGGTATAATTAGCTTTCTTCTGCTTTAATTTCAGCCGATCTGTTTAAACACATAGCCCGTCATTGCTATTTGCGAGCAAAAAAAAGGAAAAAAAGAAAAGAAATTCAGCCTGAGGTGGAAATATCTTTGGCTTAAACAACTAGGAGCAGCAAGAGAGGGATTGCATTGCTCTTTGGCAAAATTTCCGATGGACATTTCTGGAAATGGACACTTGCTTTTTCAGTTTTTGGAATGACACGTGTACTCGTTGGAGTCCAATTAATTGTTTGATCAGAGCCTGTGGAAATGTGCAGCCGACACTTTGCTTTGCTTCTGTGGGATGGAAGTTTAAAGAAAAAAGAAAAAGAAAAGAAGAATACCGCAGCCCGATTTTTATTGTTAAGAGGTTTTACGGGGAGCCTGGAACGTGTACTTGTTTAATACGAAGTCATTACTGCAGTTAAAACCGTTAAGTTAATTAATACGGACATTTATTATCACCAGTAAAAGATAATAATGGGGGATTTATGGAATCAGTATATCTGTATAGTTTGGCACACTCTTACAAGCCCTTGGGGGGGGGGGAAGAGAAGTTAGTTAGGAAGGGCTGGTTGGAAAGCATTGTGTCTATAGCCAGAATCAGGAATTTCTGCCCAGGTCAAAGAATCAAGATGGTGGCCAAAACCATTGTGATCTGAGACCCCGTTTCTTTTAGGAGGTACTAAGAAGGAAGCAAGGTTTGAACAGCAAGTTTATTGCTAGGAAGAGAATACAGGAGGTCCTAGACTTACAACAGCTCGTTTAGTGACCGTTCAAAGTTACAACGGCGCTGAAAAAAAATGACTTACGACCGTTTCTCACACCTTTCCAACATCCCCATGATCACGGGATCAAAATTCAGATGCTTGGCAACTGGTTCGTGTTTATGACGGCTGCTGTGTCCCAAGGTCATGCGATCCCCTTTTGCGGCCTTCTGACAAGCAGTCAATGGGGGAAGCCCGATTGACTTAACAACCGGGTCACTAACTTATCAACTGCGGTGATTCACTTAACAACTGAGGCAAGAAAGGTCACAAAATGGGGCAAACTTCACTTAGCAAACATTTCCCTTAACGACAGAAATGCCGGGCTCGGTTGTGGTCGTGAGGTGTGAGGACTATCTGTATTTGTAGCTCGGGGCTGAGCTGTGGGGTCCTTGGTGCTCTCTGAGTTTGATGGTTTTCATGAAGACGTTTCGTTACCAAACTAGGTAACATCATCAGTGCTCGTAGAGAGTGGGATTTGTTCTCGTTTTATATATAGGGCAAGCCAATAGCATATAAAATAGCACATAAGAGAGGGCTAGAATCAAGATCACATGAAGTGTTGATACCACTTTATAATGCCTTTATAATGCCTTTCATGTGGAAGAATGGACTCGAACGATGGCTTCTCACTACGGTCCAACATCTGTTAGACTGCATTGGCTTTCTCTGGCTAGGCTGATGTGTGGATAACCCAGATTTCATGGAGGGTCTCCCTGCTCCTGATCCAGCCCCATATATCCTCCTTTTCCACAGATATGAAGCTGACCACCGGCTTTCAGGAAAATCCAGAGATATGATCTCTGTCCTGCTTCGTCTGTTCAAGTTGGTGTCCCTCAACTGAGGGTTCTCAGCTCTTTTGCGCCTGTGATTGTAGACAACATCTGGAAGGCAGTCGGTAGAGATTCTCAGTCATCTAAGTCGTGGTTGTCCCAAAGCTGCTTTTTCAGGAAGCAACTGGAGTTTCTTGTTTTTTTTTTCTTTTGAAGATGTTTTGCTTCTCCTCCAAGAAGCTCCTTCACCTCTGACAAGATAGTGGGGGAATGGAAGGATTTCTATTCCTTGCAGACAGCTGGTCATTTGCGTCCTTTTAGCAGGTCCTTGAAGCACTTGGAGGTTTACCTGCATCCTCAGGGTCACCTGAGTGGCGCTCCTGGTTCTTGCAGTCTGCAATTTTTCCCTCTGGAAATCCATTCCTGATTCCCACACCATTCAAAGGGTGTTCGCCCCAAATTGTATAGTTAAAACTCTGTAGAGATTCTCAGTCATCCAGGCCACTGTTGTCCCAAAGGTGCTTCTTTTTTTTTTTCAGGAGGCAACTGGACTTTCTTGTTTTTTTTCCCCGTCTTTGAAGATGTTTCGCTTCTCCTCCAAAGAAGCTTCCAAAGAAAAACAAAAAAAGTCCAGTTGCCTCCTGAAAAAAAAAGCACCTTTGTGGTCTGGAAGGCAGGGTAATTTAATGCCGTTTCCATGAAGATCAGCCACTGCAAAGCATGATATGAGAGACTCTATCCATCACAGTAATGAAAGACATTAGTGGAATGCCAAGCGCCTTCGCTGGCAGGACGGACGTGGCATTGGCTTGACGGTGCCATCTCATCTACTGGCTCGGGATGCTAACTCTGCAAATGTCACAGTCAGGGGAGAGACATCAGCTGGATGCATTTGATTTACACCTGACAGCTTCAAGTTTGCAAACTCCGGAGCCACATAAGTGCTTGACATCCAATTAAAACCTTTTCCAATCCATTGTTGC
Organism: Oxyrhabdium leporinum; assembly: GCA_032468155.1. Classification (NCBI taxonomy): domain Eukaryota; kingdom Metazoa; phylum Chordata; class Lepidosauria; order Squamata; family Cyclocoridae; genus Oxyrhabdium; species Oxyrhabdium leporinum. The sequence goes on along the minus strand of JANHFL010004042.1, from coordinate 32,624 downwards.
CGGCAGGGTAGTAACGACGGCGTCTTTGGACAGACACTTAGGAGGGACAGTTTCCTCTCTGTCGCTTTTCCAGACAAAGATCAATTCAATCCTTGCCCTTTCAGGCACAACCAACATGGCTTCCCATCGGTCAAAAGCATTCTGTGCGCAAGAGTCTCTCAGGACATCAATACTGAAGAACAGCCAACAATTTGATAAGCTTTTGTTACTGGCTAATATATTGACTGTAAGAAGGCAATGTTTAGAGTTTATCTGAATGAGATTATCTGAATCTATACAGCAACAGCAATAGCAATTAGACTTGTATATATTCCTCCATGGTGCTTTACAGCAGTCTCTGGGCGGTTTTACAGCGTAGACCCACTATTTATGTATTGCCCCCAACAATCTGGGTCCTCATTTTACCAACCTCGGTGGGATGGAAGGCTGAGTCAATCTTGCGCTGGTCGGGATCGAACTCTTGACCGTGGGCAGAGTTTAGCCTGCAACACTGCATTCTAACCACTGTGCTTTGACTGCTTGAAGTTGAAAATGGGACACATACTTCCTTATTCATTTTTGGAAACCCCACCTTTATAAGTAACTCGGGGTGGGTGGGTGTTGTACATAACTAATGCGCTTTCCTCCTCCTAATTTCCCCATAACAACAACCCTGTGAGGTGGGTTGGCCCAAAGTCACCCAGCCAGCTTTCCTGCCTAAGGTGGGATTAGAACCCACTGTCTCCTCTTGATTGGCCCAAAGTCATCCAACCGGCTTTCATGCCTAAGGAGGGACTAGAACTCATAGTCTCTTGGTGATTGGTCCAAGGTTACCCAGCCATCCTTCATGGCTAAGACGCAACTAGAATTCACAGTCTCCCACTTTCTAGCCTGATATCTCAACCACTAGACCAAACTGACTCTTTGTACGTGCTCTGTATGTTGCTAAGAGCTCCATGTGGACTCCTGAAAATTCATGCACAAATCTGAATGTTGGTGGAGGTGAAAAAAAACCAACACCTTTGTAAGGCTCCGAGTATCCAGCTGTCCATCAGAACTGTTAGCAACTTTGGGGAGATATTTAATTATGAAGGTGGAATAGAGCCTGCCAAGCTTGGACACCCACTCCTGGAGTTAAAGAACTGTGGAGAAACTTGATTTGACTCCTTCTGTTCAGCTGGCTTGTTCTGGGAAACCAGGGAGGACCATCCAAAGATTGGCTTTGCATGCTCAGGCAAACTCTATCCTCTGCAAGATTAAACTCCAGACTATGCAGACAGCTTGCTAAAATAAGAGTAGGAAAAACGTGTATTGGTCCTTTAGTTCTTCTTTGAATTGTTAGGCATCTAATGAAGAATGTAATGTCTACTGATTTTTTTTCTTACTTACGTAATTGAACGATGTGCTTAATTGGGCTTTATTAGTGAACAGTTTCCCATGTGTACTTACACCTATTTGGTTTAGTAGTTGCACAAAGTTGTTCAACATCAGCCCTGTTGGTAAACAGAAGAGAATATTTGTTGCTCAGGGTTGAACTGTGGGGCCCTTGGCGCCCTCTGAGCTTGGTTGTTTTCTTGCAGATGTTTCATGACCCAACTAGGTAACGTCGTCAGTGCTAGAAAGGAGTAAGTGGTGTGGAGAGGAAAGGAGGAGGAAGACTGCGGGTTCCTTGGTGGTCTCTGAGCTTGGTTGATTTTTTCTCCAGATATTTCATGACCAACTCGGTAACATCATCTAGGTGCCACTCCTCTAGCACTGATGATCTTACCTAGTTGGGTAATGAAATGTCTGCAAATAAACAACAAAGCTCATATAAGTAAGAAAGTCCAATAACCATAACATCTTAGCTGATGTACCATGCCAGCGATATTCATTCTTTTTAAAATGGGGGGTTTAAAAACAGGGGGAAAAGAACCAGCTAAACATTCACCTTGTACCTTTCTTCCTCCTGATTATGAATTGGAAATTCATAATTCCAATCTTAGGCCAAAAATTAGAATCGTGTAGCCTAGGGTTTTACCTCCATTAACTCCCTTTCTGCCAGCTGATTGTTTGTTTGTTTTTAAAAATAAGTTTAAAAACCAATTAGGCAGCATTTTTTTAAACTTTACTGACCGTACAGGGAAGAGAATGTACTGTACAAGCAAACTAGACAGAACTTTATTTAATAAAATTACCTAGGAAGCTGAGTGGTGTTTGGGTGGCACAGAGTTAATTAAACCAGGGGGGATAAAAATGTTATGGGAAGTTGGGTTTTCTTAATGACCACATGATTCACTTAGCAACTGCAGCAATTTACTTAGCAACCGGGGCAAAACAGGTCCTAAAATCAATTATGGTTGTAAGTTGAGGACTACCCATATACTTCCAGGTCCTCGTGTCTGGTGGTTCAACCACATCTTTAAAGCACTACGGAAAACCAGTTAGCGATGGACCAAATCTGATCTCAAAGAGGATGGTGTTCAACAGGGTGAGCACCATGATAAGAAAAGGCTCTCCTCCTGGGTCCTGCTAGATGACCTTCTCCCCTGGATTGACCCCCAAAGCATAATTCAATTCTCACTCTGCAAATCTCTTGCTGATTCAAGGCTGGAGACATAGCTTTAGAGGTAGTCCTCGACTTACAATCATTTGCTTAGTGACCGTTCAACGTTACAACGGCCCTGAAAAAAGTCATTTATGTTGTTTTTTTACGACCATTGCAGCATTCCCCACGGTCATGTGATCAAAATCCAGACGCTTGGCAACTGACATGTACTCCTGTCGGTTGCCGGGTCCCGGCAGGGTCCCGTGATCTCCTTTGGCGACGTTCTGACAAGCAATGTCCAGGGAGAATCCGGATTCCCTTAACGGCCCTGTTACGAGCTTCTCAACAGCGGTGATTCGCTTAACAACGGGGGCAAGGAAGGCGTTCAAACTGTGGCAAGGTTGGTTGCAAAGTCACTTGCTTAGCGGTGGAAATTTTGGGCTCGACTGCGTCCGCCAGTCGAGCGTTACCTGTAACAATCCTTTGCTCCTTTCTGGGGGGAATCGAACGTAATTGCCATCAGAGTGAGTTTGGTTTACATGTTGTTAAAAATTCATAGGCTTTCCAAACAGGCTACTACAGGGAACGTCAATCGACTGAAACGATGGGATCAGCTCTTATGGAGCGGCTGTCACCAATTTCCCCCTTTTGTTTTTCCAATTCTCTCCCCTTGTTTGTGCATCGGCAACGGCGGATGCTGATGGCTGCAACGGCCTCCTGCAAGTAAGAGTCTGCTGTCACTACTGTTCTCACCAGAGCAGATGCAGCCCCAGCTGTGCGGTGGCCCGTTGTGCTGATCTGAGCGTGGAAAAGTTTTTAAACAACCTGATGGCGCTCAGATGTTAATTAGCTTCCCTCTAGAAGGCACGGAAGTGCCTCTCTTGCAGGGGCTGCCATCTTAATTACTCACCCGAGTATTTCCCTCCCGCTTGTCTTTGAAAAGCCCGTGTAAGCTCCGTGCAACAAGGAAGTACCTCCGGGCACAAGGGCTGTTGGTCAGTTGGATATTCCTGGCTGTGAAATGGGCATTATCCCAGCATCAGCCTAGTGAGAGAGGTTATTATTATTATTATTATTATTATTTTATTATGTTCGAGTTTATATACTGCCCCATTCCGAGGACTCGGGGAGGTTCACAACTGTAGAAATCATTTAAAACCCCTTTAAAACCCCGTTTACAGGTTGTGTCACACCTGCCCCGACTTGGTTCTTTAGGAAACGAAGACCCTCAACTCCGTCTGTAGTGAAAGGTACGCAGGTAGTCCTCGACTTACAACCACAAGTGAACATAACATTTCCCGTTGTTAAGCGAGGCCTTTGTTAAGTGGGTGTTGCCCCATTTTACGACCTTTATTGCCCCGGTTGTTAAGTGAATTGCTGCAGTTGTTAAGTTACTCACCCGGTGGTTAAGTGAATCTGGCTTCCTCGTTGACTTGGCATATCCAGAAAGTCATCAGAGGGGATCACGTGACCCCCTTTTGGACATTGCAACGGTCATAAGTATGAGCCAGTTGCCAAGCACCTGAATTTTGGTCACAGGATCATGGAGATGCTGCAACGGTCGTAACTGTGAAAAAATGGTCCTTGGTCACATTTTGCAGCTCCGTCGTAACTTTGAATGGTCCCTAAATGAACTGTTGTAAGTCGAGGACCACCTGTATAAATTTCCTAACTAACTAACTAAGAAAAATAATAATAAAAAAAACCTTCTGGCTTCTCCATTGGCTTTGCTTGTCAGAACGTTGCAAAAGGGGATCAGATTGCAACCGTCATAAATACGAGGCAGTTTGCCAAGCCTCCGAATTTTGATCATGTGACCATTGGGATGCTGGAAGGGATGTTAAATGTGAAAAAAAAACAGCCCTAAATCGCTTTTTACAGGGGCATTGTAACTTCAAACGGTCACTAAACAAATGGTTGCAAGTTGAGGAATACCTAGAATACCAGGATCCCTAATCTAATTGGAAATTGAACCCGCTTCCCTATTTTTTGACATCTCCTCTGCCTTTTTTAAAAAAAATTCCCTAAGGCTGAAGAAATAATGATGGCTGTGCCGATATGTGGAATGCTTTCCATGAAATTTTGGAAGGTCCTAAGAACAGGTTAAACTCTCTATAGAGTCGTAATATCCTGATGTTATTCTCTCTTTCCACACACCCTAGTCCCCTTCTTTGGGTACCAAATTTAATATGCATAATGTTTAATAGAAGCAGGTCAGGTTTTGAGATTAACACCAATAACCATAATGAAAACAGATGTTTACATCCATCTGGAATACAGATTTAATATGTTAAGTTCATCGCTCAAGGCCAGGCTGTGCAATCAGAGTTGGTTTTGTTTTGTTTTTTTTCTGCTGGGCCTAATTTAATGAGTGGTTTTGGATTAAACAGGGCCCCCTTCACTGCAAACAACAGGCCAGTGATCTATATTAAATCTCTACAAAATGAAAATAGCAAAGATTTACTTAGGGTCATTACACAAGAAAATTTAATCACAACCCCATCCATAATGTCCCATCATCATCAACTGATAATTGAAATGCCATGTAAGGGATTATGAATAACCCTCTGTTTATGGATATAGCTTTCTGATTATCTTTATGTCCAGTGGGTAACATAAAATATGATTTTTAATAATATACAGTATTTGCTTCTGAGAAACTCCATATGGGAACTTCTGCAGGGAAAGGGGGCGGTGGGGGGGGGAGAATATCCAGTAGCTTTTTCCTT
>JANHFL010004042.1:6662-20195 GCA_032468155.1 Oxyrhabdium leporinum | reverse complement strand
GTTAGGAAGTTTCTCCTTAATTCCAGGTTGCTTCTCTCCTTGATTAGTTTCCATCCATTGCTTCTTGTCCTGCCTTCAGATGCTTTGGAGAATAGGTTGACCCCCTCTTCTTTGTGGCGTAGAAGGTACCTCCAAAGTCCCTTCCAACTGTTATTCTGAAAAGAGAGACTTATGACCAGTTTTTATACTTACAACCCCATGGTCACATGATCAAAATATGGACACTTGGAAACTGGATTACTTATGATGGTTTCGGAAAAACTATTTGCCTGAGATAGTATAGCGTTTCCTGCTTGAGAAAGGGGTTGGACTAGAAGGCCTCGAAGGTCCCTTCCAACGCTGTTATATCCTGTTCTGTTATACCCTGCTTCTTAGTTCTCCTATTTAGAAATGTTCGGGCTCTTCTCTAAAATGCTGCTTATTCTGGACCTTGATCCCTTCTTGTAAGATAATTGGTTGGCTTTTTTGAAGTCATGGAGATGTGCGCTAAGTTTATTCCTTATCTGAGGTTAGGGATTTCTTTTTTATTGATTGATTTATCGAGATGTATTCTGTTCTTGGGTGGGCTGCACCAAGGGAGGCTCATTCAATTTCATTGTACACATGTCGTGCATTGACAATGAAGGTTTGAACGTTGATCATTGTTACCAACGGTGCTTCGCACATCTGCAACCTTTCAGCTGATATTTTAATGTTTATACAGGTAGTCCTTGACTTTTGACCATAACTGAGCCCAAAATTTCCGTGGCCAAGCAAGACATTTCTTAAGTGAGTTTTGCCCACTTTCACTGGTGAAGTGAATCACTGCAGTTCTTCACTGCACTGGGAAGCTGAGCTTCCAGTTTCCGCCGTGTGCATGCGCATCAGAAACCAGAAGATCAGGTGGCCGGCACTCATGCGTGTGTCGGGGAGCTGCTCTTCTGGTTTCCAACTCTCCCCCTCACGCGCACATGCTCCCGTTTTGGGCACTTATCAATTCAGATAAATGATTTTCCGGGCTCTTTTTGAAAGCCTCCAGTGATGGAGCACTCATCACTTCCAAAGGCAAGCTGTTCCATTGCTTGATTGTTCTGTCAGGAAATGTCTCCTTATTTCTAGGCTGAATCTCTCCTTGATCAGTTTCCATCCATTGCATCATTAAAGGTACACTTTGAGAATTTCTAGGTAGGAACCGTCTTAACTCTTTCTCCCATAATCAAATTATTTATTTTTTATTTATTTATTTTTACATTTATATACCGCCCCATTCCGAAGACTCGGGGCGGTTTACAACTTTATAAGCAATAAGCTTATAAAGTTATAAATTATCTAATAAATTATCTATAATTATTATATAATTATCTTATAAATTATCTAAGCTTTGCTGTCCCTCGGCTCTCTGGAACGCAGCCCCTCCTGCCTGAGAATCCAGACTACATTCTCATCCGTGCCCATGTAATATATAAGAGCCGTGGTGGCGCAGTGGTTAGAATGCAGTATTGCAGGCTAATACTGCCGACTGCCAGCAATTCGATCCTGACTGGCTCAAGGTGGACTCAGCCTTCCATCCTTCCGAGGTCGGTAAAAATGAGGAACCAGATTGTTGGGGGCAATAAGCCGACTCTGTAAACCGCTTAGAGAGGGCTGTAAAAGCACTGTGAAGCGGTATATAAGTCTAAGGGCTATTGCTATTCTTCATGGGTCAGTGAATCTCATTCTTTAGTTTGCCCAAGTACCATAAACCAACCGCACCGGTAGTGTTAGCACACAAATGAAGACAAATATATGCGTCCTAGGGTAACGTTGCAGGATCCAATCTGGGTCAGTCACTGGGACCAGGGGTTGAGTCTTCCAAACTTTCGGGGCTCGTGCTGAAGCCCATCCTCAGGGAACTTCTCTCTCACCAGAATGAAGTGCCTCAGTGAAACCTGGATCCTGAACCATCATCTCCTGCCTAGGTGGCACAGAGTTAATTATCTTAAAGCAGGTGGGATCAATATGTTCTGGGAAGGTGGATTTTCCTTAAAACCACGATTCACTTAACAACTGCAGTGATTTGCTTAACAAATCACTTGGCCAAAAAAAGGCCATAATATCAATTATGGTTGTAAATTGAGGGCTTACCTGTACACCTCCAGATCCCCGTGTGTGGTTGTACAACCACATCTTGGGGAAGACCAGCAGTGATAAAGACAGACTGATCTTGGGGAGGGGGAATGATGTTCTACAAGGTGAGCATCACGACAGAAAAAGGTCTCCTCATGGGTCCTGCCAGTTGACCTCTCCTGGAAAAGGTCACAAAGCATACATTATGTTTCTCCCACCCTGCAGCTCTCTCGTTGATTGAAGGTTGATTAATTCCCTGAACACATAGCTTTCTAAGTAGTCCTTGACTTATAACCATCCCCATAGGTTCCCTGAGGGTGGGCTCCAACATGAGTCTGAAAGCTCGGAAGACTAAACCTCTGGTTCCAGTGATCGACCCAAGTTGGATCCTGCAGAGTTAACACAGTGTGCTAGATTAAAATGTAAGATGTTTGCTTGTGTGTCAGCGAGTTGTGCAAACAAAGGTAGACTCTATGTCAGGAGATGTTAAGGAAGTGAGATCTTGACTTAAAAGTGTGCTTGGCTTGACTTCATTATGTTCCAAGATTAGCTCACATCACCTCCCTTGTGGGTTAATTTGCTTCCGATTCAAGATGCTGGATGTTACCCTTGAAGCTCTACATGGCCTGGAGCCAGGTTATTTGAAGGACCATTTTCCCCCAGTCACATTTACCTGACCCACCAGAGCAGGGAGTACAGGACTCTTGTCTTAAGGAGGTCCTTCTGGTGGGACCAAGAAGAAGGGCTTTCTCCATGGTGGCTTCCACCCTGTGGAATATCAACTCTGTGGAAATAAATTTGGCCCCCACTTTCAAAAGGCCTTGAAGACATGGGAACCCCAAGGTGATATAGAGCCCATCAAGTGCTTGGTTTGACTGTTGTCTCCAGGAGGTAGAGGGTTTATTAGGGTTTGTATTGCGGTTTGATTTCTGTAAGCTGCCAAGAGTTATCAGGAGTGAGTTGGGCAGCCATATAAATATTCTTAGTAAATTATAAATAAAATAAATACCGTTAACTCCTGTCAACTCCTAATGACCACATGGATTTTTTTTCTCCCCAATAATCTGGCCCTAAGCTGGTCCTTTATGTCTTCCAATGATGGCTTCATTGGCGCTCTAACCAACTGCTGACTTCATGGTTAAAAAGCTACCTTCGTGGTCTGGAAATTGGAAAGCTATTATTGGGGGTCCTTGGTGCTGTCTGAGCTTGGTTGATTTCTTGCAGACATCTCATTACCCAACTAAGTAGTGAGAGAGTTAGGTTTGTGAGGAGGAGGAGGAAGAGGAGGAGGAAGGCTGTGGGGTTCTTAGTGTTCTCTGAGCTTGGTTGCTTCCTTGCAGATATTTCACTACCTAAGCCAGGTAACATCAGTGCATAATCAGTGATGTCATCTAGTTTGCAATGAAACATCTGCAAGAAAACAACAAAGTTCAGTGAGTACCAGATAATAAAGGAGAATATTTGTAGCTCGGGATCCCACAGTTCAATCCTGAACTACAAATATTCTCCTTTGTTGTCTTCTATTCGCTTTGGCTCAAAGCTGAGGTGTAGACAACACCAATAAAAGACAACTACACCAGTACAAAACTGGCTCTCCTTGACTATCTTCCCATTCACAGAACAAGCATGATTTGCCCTGAATCACATTTTCATTATCTTTTGGGCCATGCGAGGTGGAAGTCTATTTTCAGCCGAGATGCTCCTTCAGGAAACGAAAGAAAGCAGGAAAAATGTTAACATAATGTACCAGTTAATGCTGCGAGCAATGTTGGCTCTCTTTGGGCTCGCTCTTGATGTTCAGTGTTGCAGATTTCTGCTCTCCTGGCTGGCTCAAACTATTCTTTTGGCACTGTATTATTTGTTGTGCTGCCACACTGAATCACAAAAGAAGCATTTTAAGAGAAACAGAGCTTCTGGTACAAAAAAAAACATACCCTCCTATAGTTTTCTTTTCTCGAATCTTTGAGAAAGGGATTGAGGCGAAGATGGCAAGAATTGCAATAGAATTTCTAAAAATAATATTTATTTTCTCTGAACATTTTAGACCCTGGAAATACAAGATGTGAGCTGCGGATTTTCTAATTAACAGTCTTTTTACAGGACGTCCCAAAGGTGCTTTTTTTTCAAGAGGCAACTGGACTTTCTGGTTTTTTCTTTGAAGACGTTTCGCTTCTCATCCGAGAAGCCGAGATGAAGAAACTTCTTGGATGAGAAGTGAAACGTCTTCAAAGAAAAACCAGAAAGTCTCATTGTCTCTTGAAAAAGCACCTTTGGGATAACCGTGACCTGGATGACTGAGAATCTCCCTAGACGGTCTCTGCAAGATTTTTGAAACTTCTCCTCCTAATATTCCCTTTCTAGCATGCTCTCGTTTACTGCTGGTGAACCAGGGGTTCGCTTAATGACTGCGGTATATGTTTAACAACTTCGGGGGCTGCTTTATGACCACTGCATTTGCTTATCAACCACCACAAAAAAAAGGTTGTGAAATCAGGTCGGTCATGCGACCAACCCATTTGTAAAACTGGCATGACTTACGATCCTGAGGAGCAGGCTCTGCTATGACTGTAAGTTGAGGACTACTGGTATACTCTGTGTTAGCTTTCCGTTTTCTAAGCTAAGGGCGTGGATCGCATGAGGTGCGTTAGCTGGGCACATTGTTACACCAATGGAAGAAAATACTAGTGAAAAGAGAATGTCACTGATGATCTTACCCAATGGAATTCAGCTAGTCTTCGACTTACAACAGCGCATTTGGTGACCGTTCAATTGCAACGGCAGTGAAAAAAAATGGACTTAGGACCAATTTTCGGTTACCACCTTTGCAACATCCCCATGGTCATGTGACCAAAATTCAGACATTTGGCAACGGGGTCGTAGTTATGACCTTTGCCTTATGTCTCAGGATCACGTGATCCCCTTTTGCGACCCTCTGACGGGCAACGTCAATGGAGGAGCCAGTTTCACTTAACAACCGGGATACTTCTTGAACGACTGCAGCGATTCACTTAACAACTGTGTCTTGAAAGGTTGTCAGATGGGGGCAAAATTCATTCGGCAAACGTTTCACGTAGCAACAGAAATTTCGGGCTCAATTGTGGTCGTTAGTCGAGGACTACCTTGTAAGAGAGAATGAATTCTATTTATGTTTACAGCCCTTCTTCTTCTTCTTTGCCATGTGGATTAATCCTGGGTAACTTATTTGGGTGCTTAAGGGATTTTGACTAAAAGATTCAGTCAGCTGGACGGTCAATTAACTAGCGGAGATGCTAATTCTCAGTCCATGGTGGATTCTATTAATGTTGAAGGAGAGACAATATTAACAAATAAAATATACTTTGATATAAAACTTCCCACAACCATTTACATTTCTGTGCTCACCACGGAATCAATTGCTGGAAGGAAAATGCACAAACCTCTTTTTTTGTTTCTTAGCTGGTTATTCTTAACAAGCGGGACGCTATTCCGTAAGCTTTGCAAAAAGTTCATGTCTCGAGACTTCCAGAACTCCATTAACACGATTAGCTTCTCTTTGGGGATATGTCTGCCTGACTGTCATTTTTGATACCATGTCAAAAGGAGGCCAGGCCATCTCCACCCCCCCCCCAGTAATATGGCCCAAGTATGACCTTTTTCAATGCCGGTGCCTGGATCCTGGTTTCCTTCCATCCTTCCTCCTTTGTGAATACATTAGCAACATGGAAACGGCACAACCCCCTGCCCCCCCCCCTCCTCAGTCACCCACACAATCCCGGAAGTTTAAAATATGCTTTCTCGGATTTTTACAATTTTGTTGTCACTTGCAGCAGCTGGGGGGAAGGGAAAGGAGCGCTCTCCGGAGGTGGCAAATGTGGTTATGCCAGATAATGGCGGCGATCAAAATCGGACCTGTCAGCTGCCTTGTGGCCATCCGCGAAACATTTCGCATTCTGCTTTGCATGTTAACAGTTTGCAGCTAAAGGAAAACCTGATTTACCAGTATCTCATTAAAATAATGCGGAGAAGAGGAACAAAGATTGTACGTCACACTAAATCATGACGCTCTGGGAGAAGCAATTGACTATGGCCTCATTATTTTAGACAAAAGTGGGCTTGAAGGATAAAACACAGAGAGAGAGAGAGAGAGAGAGAGAGAGAGAGAGTGAGAGAGAGAGAGATGATGCATTTTCCCCCCTCCAGCCACGTTTTCTTTCATGTACTTTAGGCGAAAAGGATTGTTGATATCAAAAGAACCCCACTGAACCGGCCTTATTTATTTTCCAAAGAATCACTTTTGGTATAACTCAACAACGAGTACATGCTTTTTTCTTTTCTTTTCTTTTTCTTTTTGAGGGGGACGTTTTAAAATTGTTAAAATTTGTTCTCCGGAGTCAATTTGCCAGGGTGATAGAATCACTAGAGTAAAATGTAGAAGAGTATTGGAAATATCATGTAAACAGAGGAATACCTCTACAGGGATTTAAGAAGAGAATAATAAGAACGTTAGAGAATTGTTGGCACTTAAATAACTGATTTTACTTGTATTTGGGAGAACTGTGATACAAACAAGGTTTCTTTTTTTTTTAGTTGCGTCTTAGTAAAACATTAGTAAACCACCCACAAGTAGCCGAAAAATAGAAGGTGAATGGATGAGATCTTAAATTTACTAAAACATGCCACTGAATCGACTTACGACCACAATTAAGCCCAACATTTCTGTTGCCGAGATACTTGTTAGGTGAGTTTTGCCTCATTTTATGACCTTTCTTGCCACAGCTGTTAAGTGAATCACTACACTCGTTAAGTTAGTTACATGGTTGTTAAGTGAATCCGGCTTCCCCATTGACTTTACTTGTCAGAAGGTCGCAAAAGGAGATTGCATGACCCAGGGACTTTGCAACCGTCGTAAACATGAGTCAATTGCCAAACATTAAATTTTGATCACATGACCACGGGGATGCTGCAATGGTCATAAGTGTGAAAAACGGACATCTGTCATTTTTTTCAGTGCCGTTGCAAATTTGAATGGGTCACTAAATGAACTGTTGTAAATCGAGGACTACCTGTACAGTCCAAGTATTGACAAAATAGTAGAAGAATTCATCACAAATCACATTCTTGCCTTATGTCCTAAATTCAGCGCCGTTGTAAATTTGAAGGGTCAAGAAACAAACTGTTTTAATTTGAGGTCTACCTGGACCGAAGAGAACAAAAAAACCCCCCCCAGAACTTATTCACAATCATTCTTTCTAAAAATTTTACCCATTGTGGATGCAAATGAAAATAGCTATTCTGGACATGAGTTTATTTATTTATGTTTTGGGGGCATGAAAATTGCTAAAGCAAATTCTACTTAAAGATAGAAATGGTGGCAGATGAGAATTTCAAAAAGCTTTCTCTTCCACATGTTATCTGGATACAGTATTTGCCCCCAAGAATATCTGTGGGAAAAGTTAAAAAATAGAAAAAGAGAAGATGGCAGCCATAACTATGTAACTGAAACTCCGCCCCTGCAGGTAAAAAGGGGTGGGGCTATATAACCACAGCTGCCATCTTGATTTTCTCGACCACCCTCCCACGGATACCCCTTATCTTACATTCACAGTAAAAAATAATAACGGGGGTGATTAAACACCACGATGATTGTTCTGTCTGCATGTGCCAACACTGAGCCAAGACTGCATATATGGGATTATATTGGCCAAATTCATATTTGATTACATATTCCTGGGATATTTTTATGCTATGATCCTTAAAAAGAAAGGAAGAGAAAGTAATAACCAGCCGCAGAATTGAAAGCAGAATAAATCCTTCATTTTCCATCCTGCCCCCTCAACAAAGAAGATTAAAAATGAAAGACATATCATAAATAAAATTTGTATGATCAAAATTACTGTAGTCGAGTCTTCTTGGCATTAACTAGGATTTAGGAACTTTTCTGCTCTATAATATCCCTGGGGGGAGGAAAAAAACTCCCCGCTGGGGCTGCCACTAACATAAATGATATGATTTCCAGTATTATTCTTCCCTTTTTAAAAATGCACTGTGCTTTGTCTGTGTGAATGTGTGTTTGTGTGTAACTTTTATTGAAGAATGAGGTTTTACAAAGTTAGAAGCCACAGAAAAATAAAAAAGAAACAGTAAAGGTGAAAGAATGTAAGGAGAAAAATAGAAAACAATAGAATAGGTAGCAAAGGCGGACAAGGAACATGGAAGAAAAAAGAAGGAAGGCATATCACCTTTGTACCTGTTATAAACATAATTAGACTGTATTTCCATCCTCTCAAATTACATAAACTATTTCCCTTCTTTTCATATACATCCCTTTTGAATCAATCACCAGGTCATTTTATAAATTTTCAGCAAGAAAGTCCGTGAAGAGGGGTCAATCTATTCTCCAAAGCACCTGAGGGCAGGACAAAAAGGGATGGATGTGAGAACATTAAAGAGAGATCCAACTTAGAAGCAAGGAGAAACTTCCTAACAGTGAGAACAATTAACCAGTACAATGGCTTTCCTCCAGAAGTTTTGGGTGCTTGTTCGCTGAAGGGTTTCAAGAAGAGATTGGACAGGCACTTGTCTGAAATGGTATAGTCTCCTGCTTGAGCAGGGGGTTGGACCAGAAGACCCCCAAGGCCTCCCTTCTAATTCTGATTTCTGTCTTTTATCAAAGTTATAGTTGTTCCCTCTTTAAGCAAACAAAACAATTTAGCCATTTCTGCAAGCCATTCCTCTACGATTAAATAAAACTGCTTTCCTAAGATTCAAAATGTAAAAATGTTGAACCTTCCATCCACTGTGAAAACGCAGTAGGCTGCCAATAGTTCATACAAATATTTTACAGATTAGGAAGACTGGTGATAATTTTGAATTTTGGGGTCAGAGAAGACTCCAGAGAATATTGTGGACAGCCAAAAAAAAAACAAACAAAGAAAGAAAACAAACCCCAAGCAAGTGGGTCATCAAACAAATCAACTCAAAGTTCTCACTCGAGGCACAAATGACCAGGCTCAAATTATCCTACTCTGGATACATTATGCAAAGATCCAACTCTGGAAAAGGCTCCTCTGTTGGGAAGGGTGGTATGTATGACCAAGAGCATGGTCAGCAGTTACAGTGGTGATGGGAACACCATTAGAGGACCTGAAAACCAGGTTAGAAAATCCATCCATGTGATCGCAAAAAGTCAGAACACAGAATAACAGAGTTGGAAGGGACCTTGGAGGTCTTCTAGTCCAACTTCCTGCTCAAGCAGGAGACCCTACACCATTTCAGACAAATGGTTGGCCAATCTCTTGTTAAAAACTTGCAGTGTTGGAGCAGTTACAACTTCTGGAGGCAAGTTGTTCCACTGATTAATTGTTCTCACTATCAGGAAATTTCTCCTTATTTCTAAGTTGGATCTCTCCTCGATTAGTTTCCATTCATTCCTTCTGGTCCTGCCTTCAGGTGCTTTGGAAAACAGGTGGACCCCTTCTACCAAGCACCACTAAAACGAAGCTCCAAAGCAAAGAATCAACACCATTTTGAGGGCTGAAATCAATCAATCAATCAACCATATACAGGTTGAAGCGTGCATGCCTGAGTATGCTTATTTTTTTTACACTTCTCCAAATTTTGCAATAGACCACAAAACATAAAGCAATTGCTCAGAAACCTTTCCAACATAATTTTTTGGCCAAGTTTGTTTTGATGATAATGTGATTTTAGGTAGGCAGCCCATCCCTATAGACTGTGTTCACCCAACGTAAAAAACGTATCAATGTAAAATACATTATAGAATCAATCTATTCTAAAACCTCTAGCAGCTAAGCGTGATCAAGGCAACAAGAGTCACACAAAAGTTTAATCACATTAAATGAAAATATATAAGGAGTTAGGGTAGAGAACCTTGGAAACTGGCTGAATAAAACTCTCACCCGAATTTATGAGTGAATTCATTAATGGAAGGGAGGGGGTGCGTTAAAACTCATTTTCCCAGTCTGAAAAACTGAAGGATGAACTGTACTTTCCCCAAAGAAATCTCACAGGGAATCCTCCATCTGCTCTTTCTTAATGATGTTTTAAAACAGGGGTATCCAACCGTAGCATCTTTAATACCTGTGGACTTCAAATCCCAGAATTCCCCAGTATGGCTGACTGGGGAATTCTGGGAGTTGAAGTCCACAGGTCTTGAAGTTGCCAGATCTTCAGAGTCTTTTTAAAACTCAGCAAGGTTAAGACCAACTAAATACTGTGGGAATAGGGATGTTATTCTATAGGCAGGTGCTATGATAGAGACTCAACATTAAAAGAATGAAGATAGTGGCATCCAGTCTCATCACTTCCTGGCAAATAGAAGTAGAAAAAATGGAAGCTGTGACAGATTTTACTTTCTTGGGCTCCGATATCACTGCTGATGACGATGCAGCAATGAAATTTAAAAAAAAATGTTTGCTCCTTGGGATGAAAGAGTGCAGAGAAGAGCAGCAAAGATGATTATAGGACTGGAGACCAAAATATACAAAGAATAGTTGCTGGAATTGGGTACGTCTAGTTTACCGAAAAGAAAGATTAGGGGTGACATGACAGCAGTGTTCCAATATTTGAGGGGTGCCACAAAGAAGAGGGGAGGTCAGCCTATTCTCCAAAACACCTGAGGGCAGGACAAGAAGCAATGGATGGAAACTAATCAAGGAGAGGAGCAACCTAGAATTAAGGAGGAATTTCCTGACAGAGAAAACAAATGATCTGTGGAACAGCTTCATAGAAGTTGTGAATTCTCCAACACTGGAGGTTTTAAAGAAGAGATTGGACAACCATTTGCCTGAAATGGTATAGGGTGTCCTGCCTAAGCAGGAGTTGGACTAGAAGACCTCTAAGGTCCCTTCCAACTCTGTTATTCTGTTATTTTATAGGATTCCCCATCCTTCCTGGGTCATTTTCTCCTTCAGCATATCATGTCACTGGATCTCATCTACCTTCCCATGGATTATAGCAAAATTTTCTCTTTTGAAGCCCAGGGTGTACATGTATCTCGTCTCAGTTCGCCTCCCTGACTATCTTAGCAGAAAGAAAAAGCCAAATTTTTCTCCCTCAACGCAATCCCTGCCCCCTTGCTTATATTTTTAAAAAACCCTCATGGAGTTGCTAATTGCAGTTAACTGCAGGAATTTCCTTCATTTGCTTTTAAGCTGCTGGCTGTCAGGCCAGAAATATTTAAAATTGTAACCGAATGGATTTTTCCCCACCCTGAATAATTGTATCCATCATTCTCGATTTAAAAAAATAAATAAATAACACCAAACTAATAAAACAGTACCCAAACGTACATATTGTCATTTCAAAAAGATCACCTGTCCCTGTTTTTCAATTATATTTCCTGCAGTTCACTTTTAAACAGCAAAATCCATCCAGTTAAATAGGTTCAATGGGAACATATTTCCATTAAAATTAATACGAATCAGTGTGTAGGTCAAAAGATGGCATGCATTCACTTCAGAAGGGGAAGTCTACAAGCATATTTCTCTCTTTCTTCTCCCAATCCCAAGGTTTAGTGCACGTGGAAATAAACATGAATGATGACACAGAGTGATCTGAATTAGTACAGTATTGTAAAATGCAGCATTGTTCCTGATATGAAAGCATATCAAGAATAACGATAGAAACTAGATATGAAATTTTCTGCAGATTGGAAGCATGCCACTCTATGCTTCCAAAGAATGACTAAATTTAACCCACACTTACAGACATATATCCTGTCAAACATACATATTGCATTTATAGAAATATATCTGGGTAGATTAACATAGAACGGACACAGGCTTTATGCATAAACCTATCGATCGTTCATATTTCAAACTGCTCTGCTGTCCTTTTCCTTCCAAATGTTGAAATCAGGTTAGAAACCCTCCAGAGTTAAAGGGGGAAAAAAATCACTTCAAACAGGAGAATGACTAGAAACTATAATTAAGAATACCGATAACAACTTGATCGATATATTTGTAATTTCTGTTTATAGGTAAGCGGGACGTTGAGGAATTGTAGGCTCAATCCGAGAATGAAGTTTTTGCCTTCTCTCTGGCAACTGCAGTGAACACTTGTTTAATTCAGACTCATGTTGTAAAACCGTTTTTTTCTCTCTCTCCGAACAATAACAGGAAAAAAAATTATAGCAGCCCAGATGAAAAAAACAACAACACCCCGAACAACATTCATTCTGTATCTAGGAGAGCATCTGGATCTTGCTTTCTGGATCCTGACAGTATTTCTTTCAAAAGTACATTAATAAAACCCTAAACTTATATACCCACACCGACACACACCAACACACACATACCTCCATATACTACAGATGTTCAAGTGGAAATGAAGTCCATTCCATATCATTCTTTTTTTTAAAAAAACAACCAAACAAAACCTGCTTATTTAATCCATTTTTGCTCACAATTCCTACATAAATGAAAACTATGCATCTTTAGGGAGAATGGCTAAAAGGAAAGAGAATACGGACATTCGACCTCACTCCTCAGATTGCAGTTCCACCCTTATTATTAATACAAATAGCTCAATGTGTCAAACATTACCAACACACCTTCCCCTCCTAATTTCCTCACAACAACCACCCTCTGAGATTGGTCAGGCCGAGGGAAATACTGACTGGCCTAAAATCACCTACTCGACTTTCTATGCTTGGCGGGACTTGAACTCACGATCTTTTGCTTTCTAGCCTGGTGCCAATAAAAACAGACACTGCGGCCACGCAAAGACTAATTACCAGAGTTTTCTGATGACTGCCCAAGATCTAAATAAAAGTATGCGTACCTTTAGGGCATGCCCAAATGATATTTGGAGTTTGTTTATTTACAGGGGAATGTTTAACCTTCAACAGATGTAGGATCGCATTCTATCGATTACCCTGATTAATAACATTTTCATTAAAAGGCAGGCGGCATATTCCTTGACACGCAACAAGTTTAATTCCAAAGCCAAATTATTCACATGGAATGTTAAAATTTAGCAATCCAAAAATTCCATTCGGAAAACTCGCCGGGCAAATAAGGTGAGGTTTTAGCCTCAGGGTAGGAAAAAAAATATACCATCTCAGCAAATGTACGCCCACCTCAGTCTGGGTGACTGTCCTTTCGACAGAAAAAGGAGATACGACTTAATTCTCTTTCCCTAATCGGCATGTTTTCCATTTGCAACCATCCATCACTTTTCTCCAGCTGAATGTTCTTTTGTTTCTCTAGGCCTGATGAAGGCTGAGGAAAACAGATCAGAGATGATGGGCAGAAGTAATTACGGTCTATCTCTCACTCTTTCTTCTAAAGTAGCTCTTTCGTGGTCTCCATATTTGCTTGAACTACCCTTGCATTATTTATTATTATTATTATTATTATTATTATTATTATTATTATTATTATTATTATTATTATTATTATATGGTTGTTTTTTAATTGAAGTTGTGAACCGCCCCGAGTCTTCGGA
>JANHFL010004041.1:110028-124199 GCA_032468155.1 Oxyrhabdium leporinum | reverse complement strand
TTTAAAGTTCTTTTAAAGTAATTTATTTTGTACTGTTTTTAGATAACTGTTGTGAACCGCCCCGAGTCTTCAGAGTGAGGCGGTATATAAATTAAATTTATTATTATTATTATTATTATTTTTTGACATGGTACCATCTGATGGTATGACATGATGTTTTTGCAGTAGCAATGACTATCCTTTGGGGTGGTCTGCCATCTTTTTCAAAATGAGCTGCTGGCTTTCAGAAAGGCCTTAAAAATTTGGCTACTTCTCAAAGTGTTGGGGCTGAAATGAGTTTCCATAAGCAAGTGTATGAATTTGAGTCAGGTAACACATTACTGTTATTGTGATTTTTATTCTGATTGTTTCTTGTAGATCACTAGAGTTGCATTATTTCAGTTAGGCAGCCATGTAAATTCTGTCAATAAATATTTTAAATTATTTCACATTACAATTTCGTATTTAAACATTTTCAGAATTGCTGATTCTGAAACATATGAGTCTATCAAGTAGTGCCTATATTTTTGCTTTAAAACAGGGGTGTCAAACTCAAGGCTCGTGGGCCGGATCTGGTCCATGGAGTGCTTAGATCTGGCCCACAGGCCTGCCCTGAAAACAGCGAAGGTGTCAGCATTCCATCCAAGTTCCAATAAATCACTCAGCACTCAGTTAGGAGTTTATCCAAGTAAGAGTTTATTAAAGAAACCATGTTGGCACATCTGGGGAAAACCTGAATCTGAAGGCCCAGGTTTTTTCACACCCAAAAGAGAATTACAGATCCACCTCCTTTTAACCATCATCAATCACATTCCCCAATCATGGGCTATACCCAGCATTCCTTCTCCCATTTGGCACTCCTCTTCCAGGTGCTGCACAGAAAGGCCTTGACATTCCTAGAAAGAATTTTGCTTTGACTACAACCCCTCTAACAGCATGACAAAGTACCCCCTCCCTATTTCCCATGTGGCAGCCTGCAGAGGCCTCGGTTTCATGGTTTCCAAGGCTGACAGAAGGACCGGACTGCGGTGCCTCTGCCAGTGAAAATGGAGCTCGGGGATGCTGCGTGGGTTCCGTTTTTGGCACTGATGGCCTCCTGTAACCCTCTGCCAGTGAAAACAGAGCTCGGAGAGGCTATAGTGACCGAAAATGGAGCCTCGATGAGTGACATGTAGCTGGCCACAGTCATCCTGGCCACATTCCCAGTCCCTCAAGGTCAAACACAACCCTGATCCAGCCCTCAATGAAATCGAGTTTGACACCCCTGTTTTAAAGCCACTATCATTCTAGTTCACTGATAGAAAAGAACTATCTTGAACTATTCACTGATAGAAAAGAACTATAAACTATAAACCTGGTGGAAGATCTTTTGTAAGTGAATCTTTTAAGAAAGTGATAATTGGAGCATTACACTGTAATGTCTATAAGTCTTTAAAAATGAGGTCTGGGAGCTGCTTAAAATGAAAATCCAGTTGGGACTGAATTTAAATGTCTTTCCAGGAAAAAGGGTAGAGAAAATTGGTCTGTGAACAACTGATCCAACCAATTAAGCCTTAATCAGATGTGGTTATTTGGGATATATTTGGCCTACACTAGTTTCCCTTATACAGGTAACTCCCCCTTATTATATGACCTACATACCTGAAAGTTAGCTGCCTATCTGAAGGTTGATTAATTTGATGACCAGGTTAAAACGGAATACTGGTCCCTGTCCTTATCAGGAAATTTTAGTAGGCCTTCCATCACTGTGGCTAAATGGGGAAATAAAAAAGATTCATACAGATGAAGTGGGTTCGCTATCTAAGCTTTTCAAAATTGCTTTTATTATTTTATTTTGATTTTCTAGGGTACAGACAAAAAGAAGAAAAATATAGAAATAAATAACTGAAACCTAAAATAAAGCAAAATACATTGCAACATGTTAAAAAATAGAATAACATTATAAAGCAGTTCACTTTTTGAACAATAGACTGAACTTTTACCATATCAATCATACTGATCACTCTTTTTATATAACAATACAAATCCAGTTGAAAATTAACACATTTCTTCAATCAAAAATTTTACATCTGGGTTTGTAAATTGTTTTCTAGCTTCTTGCTACTATTGGTTTTTCTCTTCTTTCTATTACTGGTTGCCTTCAAATACATCCTATTTTTTTAACCACACATGCCACAGAAATTATTTTCTCTAGTATTAAATCCACAGTGAAATTAATAAAAAGCTGCATTTTTTGAAATGTATATACCTGAGTCATAATATTAATCAGGCTTCTATTATGCATACCTATTCTAGAAGAGGAATATGTATTGACAAATTGGTCTGCATTTCTAGCATATTCATATTCATCTTAATCAGCAGGTATTCACTGCCACCCACATACTCCTCCTGTGCAGACAGTATAAGTCAGGGATGAGTCAGCACATTTTTAGCCTGTTGCTATGCTGCTCAGCCCATCCAGCATTTAAACTTTTGTCATTTTGCTAGGGAGCAGACTTGTAAAAGCAGAGGAAGATTGATAATATAGACAGGAAAATATGTTGAAGTATGATCATGAACTATACTTTCAAGTGCCCTCTTGGACTAAATGTCTCAATAGACCAATTAGGAATGAGTGAATTTCCCTCCGTATTATCATTGGACTGCCAAATTATGAATGGTATTGTGTGGAAAATATCACTTCATGAGTGGTATTGGGGGGGGGAGACTACTTCACAATGCTTTCCCGTATGCTTTCCATTATTTTATTTTATTTTATTTGTATTTGTATTTGGGTCTAACTAGTTTTAACTGTTCTTTTGTTTTAACTGACAATTTATTGCACATTGCCTAGAATCATGTTTGTGAGATATAAATCTCATAAAGTAAGTAAATAAATAAATACAAATAAAATAAAATATGTTTACTGTCACATAACAACATTAAATACTATACAAAGAAAAGACAACAAATTTGGTCATTGAAATTCAACTGTAAAATTGCTGATTTTCACCAGCATGCTATTTTTCTATTTTTTTTTATAACAATAAAGAATAAAAAGGTTTAAGCTTCCGCAAGGCTTAACAGGCTATTTTACCCAGTTCCATGAAAGTACAACAAACCAAAACCAAAAGACAACAT
The DNA here is from genome assembly GCA_032468155.1 of Oxyrhabdium leporinum. NCBI lineage: Eukaryota > Metazoa > Chordata > Lepidosauria > Squamata > Cyclocoridae > Oxyrhabdium > Oxyrhabdium leporinum. The sequence continues at coordinate 121,100 of JANHFL010004041.1, read as the reverse complement.
TAAGAACAGATTAAATAGATTGAAGAAAATTAAAGAAAGTATGGCTTTTTTGACTACAAAAAGCTCATCTACTCTTGCTCTAGCCCAAGGGTGTCAAACTCATGTCATCATGTGGTCATCACATGACATATTATGACTTTTCTTCCCTTCACTAAACTGGGTCTGGGCATAGCCATCTTGTGATTCATCTGGCCCACGGGCTGCATGTTTGACACTCCTGCTGTAGCCCAAAGCAATGTTTGGTTGCTTTGTTCATGCAACACACAATGGTGATGTAAGATATAGTTTGGGCAGTGATTTTGTCAAAATTCAGGTGTTAATTGGGCAGGTTTCCTGCAATGTGATCCCCTCACAAATAAGAGACTGAAATTAATTATAAATACACACACACACACACACACACACACAAATCTTGTGTGATGTTCTTTTCTCCATTCCTGCAATCTCAACTACAGAGCTTCCTGTCCATAAATATGTACAGATTACATTTCTTATTTTTAATGCCTAAAGTATAGGTAGTGTTAAACTTATGACCTCAAATTGAGCCCAAAATTTATGTTGCTAAGTGAGAAATTTGTTAAGTGAATTTTGCCCCATTTTACAACTTTTCTTGCCACATTTGTTGAGTGAATCACTGCAGTTGTTAAATAAGTAACACCATTGCTAAGTGAATCTGGCTTTCCTATTGACTTTGCTTGTCAGAGGGTCACAAAAGGTGATCACATGCCCCTAGGACACTGCAACCATCATAAATATGAACCAGCTGTCAAGCAGCTGAATGTAAGTCACATGAGCATAGGGATGCCATTGTAACTTTGAATGGTCACTAAACAAACTATTGTAAAGTTAGGAATACCTGAACATACATGCACACAGTAATTATTAATGTGAATTGCCTGTAAAATAATTTTACATAAGAATCATATAATATTAATGCTATTAATGGTTTCCCTATCTATATTTACAACCACTTTTCCTCTCACATGCAACTACTACTACACACATGCATATCAAGTCTTACTTTAGCTGTTGAAACGAAGAAAAAAATGGAGAAGAAAGAAGAATGAGCGATGCAATGAGAAAGGAAAGAAAAGAAAATGAGAAAAAAAATGAATAGAGATTTTGTGAGGGGAAGGATGTAATTTAACAGGGAATAAATTAAAAGAAAACAAAGTCCTATTTAGTCATGAATAGTTAATATTCAGAATAATCCATATTTCACAACAATCATACCTGTATTATTACTTTGTTTAAAAAGAGGAAGGTAGCACTTCTAGTGCCTTTCTTCATTCATAGATAATCATGTTTGGGAATGGGAGAGGTGCTACTACACGAGATTGAAATGATAAATCAATATAGGGGTCAAAGTTTATGAATATGATGTGTACTTCTGTGAGGATAATTTGTCTGCTTGCCTATATATTGGACATTAAAGTTCTGTTTCTATTTTCCTGTCTGTTTCGGATCACAAGCTGTGATCTCTCACAAAAAGCATGCTACCATATATCCAGATCATCCAGATCAGTGTTTCTTAACTTTAGCAGTTTTAAGACATATGGACTTCAATTCCCAGAATTCCCCAGTCATCCATCTTAAAGTTGCCAAGATTGATAAACACTGATCTAGATTATGCCAAGCTTACACCTTTCCCATCAAACCTCAAACAAGAGGAAGCTCTTTTGTCATTACTAAGCTACTGAATTATTGTATGTATGGCTCATCATGAGGACCCGGATTGTGGGGGCAATATTCTGAGGTATATTGGATTAATATACTGATGTAAGAGTATTGCTTATAAGTTGTAAACCGCCCCGAATCTTCGGAATGGGGCAGTATATAAATGTAAAAATAAAATAAATAAAAAATTACCTGATCTATCCTTTCAGATTGATTCTATATAGCCTATATATAGTGTATGTGGGTTTTCTAAGAAGTAGTGCAAAGCCTTCACTGGCACAGAGATCTTCCTTTATTAAATAAGAATTTCTGAATGTTTTGCTGCCTAATTCTGTAATATCCTAGAATTCCTCCACTCCTCTGATTTTGATTCTATTTCAGAATTCCACTGCCTCTCTCTATAGCATGTGGAGTTTACCAGATGTAATTGGGATTGTGACTCTTGTTATTCAAACCAGCATGTTCAGAACATGTAATGTTGTAGTACTATAGGTAATGATGCAGAAGTATACTTTCTGAAGAGTTATAAGCCCTCAGTAGCATCCATTGTAATGCAGATGCAAAGAGAGCTAACAATATCTTGAGCAGCATCAAGAGGGGCATAGGGTCCAGATCTTGGAAAGTAATAATTCAGGTCTTTTCTGTCTTGGTCAGTCCTCATTTATAATTTGTTTTTAGTCCTTCACATGCCAGATGAAAAAAAAATATTGATAAACTGGAGTGAATCCAGAATAAGACTATCAAGATGATGAAAGAACTGGAAACCAAATCCTATCAAGAACAGTTAAAAGACCTGTATATGTAGAATAGTTGAGAGGGACATAATCTACATCAAGAGTCTGAAGGACTTTTACATTATGGAGAATTTGGACTTATTTGCTTCAGAGAGTAGGACTAGAACTAATGGGATGAAATGTCAAGAATTTAGATACAGATTAGCTACCAGGAAGAACTTCAGAGTAAGGGCTGTCAGGCGATGGACTGGGTTACTACATGGAGTTGCTCTTTCCTTCCACTGGATGTTTTCAAGGACTGGATGGCATACAGTGTGGAAATGTTGGACATGATGATGTATTAGGTCACTTCCAACTCTATGATTCTATATCTAAAAAGATCTGGTTGTCTTTTTTTCCCCTTACATTCCAGAGCTGATGGTAGCATTATTTTTGGATTGCAGTCCCTCTATCAATGTTCAGTCAAAGCAAAGGGACTTCAGGATATAAATAGGTTCTCTTTTACTCTTCTTATTTTTGGCCATTCAACTTGTCCTAATGCTGTACTTGCTTCTGCTTTGGTCAATCTTAGGGCCAGTTTATGTGAGTAGATTACAGCTGATTTTCTGACAGAACAGAAAATCACTGTAAGAAGTACACTGTTTCCCTGCATTTAAAGGAACTATATGCATGCATATAGGAAAATATGGTATCAGCTAAAGGCACCAATTTTTGGTAGATGCCAAATTCCAAGGAAAATATTAAATAAAACTATGTATATTTTTAAAAGAGTGGGCCCTTACTTCATGGCTTGCCGAAAGTCCCAGATGCAGGTAATACTATAATCATCACTGCCTGCATTTACCAATTTATTGTCTTTTTTTAAAAAAATAGTGTAAGTGGTCCTTCACACTGCCTCTGGGTATATACGTCAGGTGTCAACAATCAGAGCCACATTTATAGACTACAAACAAACTACTTTATTGTTCTATGTCAATTTCGTCGGACTCTCCACAGACTGGCAGCTTTTGCCTGGGAAAGACTAGATAAAGCTGAAGAAGGTTCTTGGATGAGAAGTGAAATGTCTTCAAAGAAAAAAACAGAAAGTCCAGTTGCCTCTTGAAAAAGCACCTTTGGGGCAACCATGTCCTGGATAAATCTGGATCTCCATAGACATGATGCTCAAGGGCTTTTGAAAGGAAAGGGGTTCAGACCTCATCCTCTTGTGGTTATGAAACGTGTCTGGACTAATTCTCCACTTGAACTCTCTTCCCGACTGGGACAATTGCTCTTCAACAATATATAAAAAATAAGAAACAATACAAACATTAAATAATAGCAATGTAACATATATAGCCATTAATCTTACAAAGTCTGAGCTTCCTTGAATGGTGTGGTCTTCAGGGATTTATGAAATGCAAAGAAAATCAGGGACAAACATATTTCCTGAGAAGAGAATGTCAACATGTTGGGACCTTAAGGCAGGCCCTCTCTTGATTTTTGGATTGGATGACTAGAGTCAAATTTATCAAGGTGGTTCCTGATGTATCCCTGTGCTGCCAATATATACTTTATAAGTAATCACCAGCACTATGACTTTGGCCCAGAAGTCTAGGGTAATCAGTACAGCAAATAAAAGTTGAGTTATTCAATTTCTTGGCCATTGCATTCTGTACCAGCTGTAGTATCCAAGTCATTTTCAAAGGCAGCCAATGTAGAATACCTTGCAGTATTTCAGCTGAGTGGTCATCAAGGTGTGAAATAATACCAGGTGTTCTGGTTCAGGTGCAGCTATAACTGCACACAAACTGGTTAAAGACTGCATCACTCATGTATAAAATGTATGTTTTGTATTTTGATTATTTGATTATTTAAAAAATATCAGCTCTAAAGCAGGAACTTTAGCATTCTTTTGAACTAAATCACTCCAATAATGTTTAGTTGCAGGAGGACTAACTCTCAAAAGAATGATTTATGGGCTTGTTCAGTGAAACACAATGCTGGTCTTATGATTTCATATAGTTCTTTATTAATCAATCCTGCAAATATATTGAAGTCCATCTTCTTGAAATTCCCCTATTAATTTAGCACTTTGTTTTCTTAGCATGATGTCTATGATATATGGGCAGATGGGAAAATACATCTTAAAAGATGTAAGAGATAAAAACCCAAGAATTAAATAAAGAGAAAATGGAAGCAAATAGTGAAGGAATTCTGATAATGGTGGGAGACCAATTCTTCTATTATGGTTAAGAATAGAAAGTGTAAATAAATAAAGTGTTAGAAGTTAGAGAAAGAAAGTATAAAATGAAGCAAAAGATAAAAGCTGAAATGACAAAGAAGGACATAGGAAAGGACATGAATAAGAAGCAGAAAATGTCCCTGCAGTCATTAATGCAGGAGTTTTAATTGACTTAAAAACAGATTTCCCCCAGTCTTTATATTTATACTTGCCTGAAATAGTTTTATTCCATTTACAAATAGTCCTTACTTATAACTGTAATTGAGCCCAGGATTACAGTCATAAATTGTAAGTTGTAAGTCAAAGCATCACATAAAGGGTCCATTTTCTGATGTTTTCTGAAATGGTTGTTAAGCCAACACTGTAGTCATTGAGCGAACACTGTGATCATTTAGCAAATGTTACAGTCATTAAATAAATCCATTTTTCCCAATGGATGGTTTCTGCCAGTAAATGGAAGTAAATGTTGGAAGCTGGCAAAAAGCACCACAAATCATAGTCACGTGTCTGTAGAACACTGCAAACTGATGTAAAGGTGAGCTGGTTGCCAAGCACTGAAAATATGATCATGTGACCACGGGGTATGTACAGCCATTGTAACTTTGAAAACGGATCACAAGTAGTCCTGGGAAGGTCTGTCATAACTTTGAATACTTTTAAGTGACTGGTCATAAATTGAGGAATACCTGTATATAGACCTACTATTTCTCAAGGTTTTTCAAAATACTCATATCAATTTCTTTTATAAAGAAAATTCAGTTATTATACTGTTATACTGCTTTTATACAAACACAGTAGAGGAATGACACCTACCTCTTGACGCTAAGACTGGATGAACTAGAAGTTTGCTTCTTGTTTCTAGTATACAGAGTATAATGGGTATTAGGGTCAAATACGGTAATTCTGTAGAACATGCACATTTGGGTTATACAAATGACCCATGTATTGTGTCCAGTGTAGCACAGTTTGTGAAGAGACCAGTCTGATATAACTCATTCATTTTAATCCCAGCATTGACATTTTGTTTGATGCCAGTATGGCAACTTTTTCTTATAGTACAGAAGTCATCTTGACACATTATGCCTGTTACATCACTTTGAAAAAAACAACAACCGAGATTTCTCAACAGGCTCAGAGCCATCTTCAAATTATTGCAACAGTTGAGATAGTTGGAGTAATTGAACCAAAACAATGCTGTTGATTCACTTTTACAAGAGAGAAGAGTACTTCATGAAGTGGCTGTGAGTTCACTCAAGACAGGCCTTCAAAGATCTGCAAAACCCTGTTCTGTTTTGTAATTTCATAATAATTAGACAGAAATGGTGGGTTGTTGTTTCTTCTTTCAAACAGGAGTCAATTTAGAGAGGAAACTTAAAGAGATCATGGACAATAATATGTAGTCTCCCTCCATCCTACTTCACAATAGTCTGTCATTACATTTTGTGATGCTACCCAGGGATGTAAAAAGGACAAGAAATAAAGACTCAGCTCCTCCTTTCCATGTTTATTTCATTTTGGTTTTTGTGGGGTTTTTGTTTGTGTATGTGTTTTTTTCCTTTTCAGACTCCAGAAGAACAGAGTAGATGTAAATAGATACAAAAACAGAAGTTAAATGGACCAAGAAAATAAAATAAAAATAATAAAAAAACTTTATCTGTTTTCACATACACAGATGCATACATGAGCACACACACACACACACATACAAAGATACACTTGGAGTTTTAAACTTTTCTTTCACAGAACTAGTTTTTGAAAAATTAATAGGAAAAAATAGAATGGCTATGTTCTTGTTTTATTAAAGAGAAATTCAGATTATGTCCACGGTGTGGGGAAAAAAATATAAAGATATAGATATATATTTATTTATATGTATATAACACTGTTAATGAAGAGAATTCTAACCACCCTGCAGCACAGGAAGAAGAACTTGGATAATATTCCCAAAACAATATGGGGGAATGAATGGCTATAGTTGGAGAAATAGGAAGGTTCTCTCCCTATCTTCTTTTGTATAACTCTTTTTCTTGTCAACAGAACCTCATCACAAACCACAAACCTTATAATTCTTATACAAAATTGTTTTAAATAATGTTAGGTTGCATGTGTCATCGGGAAGATGGAGAAAGGGAATATATTTGGGGTATGGTCAACTTTAAAAAAAAAAACATGCAACATTCTGTATGATGCAGTTTATATGCACCTTATTTTTGAAAATGTCTCTCAAATAGATAGAGACTGATATGGTAAAGCATATGAAAGAACTTTAGAGAAAGAAAATATTTTTTTATTTTAGATGCCTGTTCAATGCATGGTAGATATATGATTTTCCTTGAGTATTGTTATATTATTTATAGGATTGAATCTAGACTGAAGTAGTTGCCATTATAGCCACTGAAACAATGAGATTTGTTCTTGATTTATTATTTAATTTATTTGTATATTCGGGGTTTTTTCTAAAGCCATAAACTCATGAATTTCAATTTTAGTAGGAACGGAGTGTAAATTGCTTAGTTTGGCTCCAATAGAATCCATTGATAAGCTAGGAATTAAATAAACATATACTTCTACATGTAAACCAATTAATTCTCACTTAAATAGCTTTAAGTAAGGTTATTGAACAAAACAGTATTTTGCATTTTTGCAACAAATTGATGATGTCTTCAACCTGAACTTCTGCATATATTTTATTAAATTACATTTTAAAAATCTATCTCTTTCTCCAGAATTTGGGATAGCACATCTAGTTCCTGGCATGCATCGAGAGGGCATTATACACATTGCAATAATATGATACAGAAAATTTCATAAGAGATTTATATAATTGCATTTCCAGGAGCTACCATTTTAATTCAAAATTGCATTGTGATAATAGCTGTCATGCCACCCAAATTCACAAAGGGAGAGAGAAACACGCATTTTTAGCTCTCTTGTGAAGAATCTCTTCATAATACTTGAAGTATATTACACCAACCAGCTGATGACATTAAGAAAATATATTCTATGTTGTCAGTTACTTCATTTTAAACTCTTTTAGTTGATAGGTAAGGAACCTTGCTTTTAGCTGGCTTAAGTTATATTGAGATTTAATGTGTAATGTGTGATTTATTTTCTCTTCCAGCACTGGGTAATATTTCTCAAAACTGGAGAAAGAGCGGAAGATTTTTATTTTTTTTTGAGATTCTGTTTTATTTGTTAAGATCAACATCCACAGCAATAACTAAGCATTTCAGGACAAAATATTACTTTATGACTTAATAAACTTGGCTTCTTAGGAATACACAAAAAGGTAGCCTTTTTGTAGTATGTAATCTTTTTCATTTGCAAGAAGGAATGAAAAATACTCATAAAGAGACTACATTGTGTAAACAACATGTCTTTCTCTCTTACTGTTTTGATCAGTGTGTGTGTGTGTGTGTGTGTACACACACATAATCTGTAAAATCTGAAAGTATCTACTGTACTGAATACTTCAGCATGGACATCTGACTGTTCTTTGTTATAACCTCAAATGTTCTGAAAGTTGTCCCTCAGTAAAATGTATAAGCAGTTTGCTTTACTATAGAAGAAGTAGCTTCCTTTCCATTCACATAGGCTCTTTCCAAACAGGTTCAAAGGAATTACAGTCTGCAATGTATGGAAGCTTTTTTAGGAGTGAACAAAAGTAAGCAAAGGACAGCTAAGTCTATCTCTGCCCTCTTCATTAAATGTACATTAATTGTTTGGGAAAAGAAAATAGATGTGACTCAAATTTTATGTAAAGAATTTTGAAGTGATCCCAAACATGGTAAATATTGTTAGCACTTCAAAATTCTATAAATAAAATTAATTTGTTTGGGTAGTTAGGCAGAAAATCTTAACACTTGTCCACTGTCCCAGTAGTTTTACTGCAATCAGGATTATATCCTTGGATTTAAAAATATCACTGTTCAATTGGAACAAATATGTGCTCATCTTGCTGGGGGAAGTTTTCTGATTTAAGATCTGAGAACCTAAAGTTTGTTATTGGAAGACAACCAATCCCTGCCAGAATGTCAGTGAGTCTCAGATCTACTGGTTTGCCACACTGTAAGACATGCAACTGATATACTCTGATGATGGTTGTAGTCATATAGTTCAAGATGACAGTGTCCCAACTGTCTGGATACTCTGAGACCTGTTTCTTCTCATGCCTTAAGTCACAGAGTATATATTATTTGTTTTTTAGGGTGGATGCAGATTGTTAGACATTTGCTAACAAGTAATATCTTTTTTGTATCTAAGGATTTTTTGTGTATGCAGACATAATTGGACACTTCATTTCACTTTCATATATTTACAAACTTGTAGAAGAAATACATTTTTGTATTTTGCTTATATAACACTAAATGTTAAACTTCCATCAATCAAACACAATTACACCTACAGTCTCAAGGAACCGATATCCTCTTCTGAATTACCACCCAGACATAATGAGAAGCTGTAGCTTTTTAGAGTAGTGCAGGGAAAAGAGAGACAGGGGCAGCATAAAGAGGAAGAGTGCAAACAGAGTATATAAACATCTTCACACAAATGTGTCATTGAAGTATCATTGTACATTTACTCACTCTTCTTGACTCTCCCCAAACCTTCTTGACATCAACAATAAGCAAAAGTTGTCAGGCGCCAATAAGACCTAAGAGTGTACAGAATCTTTTAGGAAGCACAAAGACTGCATCTGACTCTCTAATGAATAGCCCAAAACTTAATAATTATTATTGTTTCAAATCAAATACCATCGATGGATATCTTATTAATAGATTGCTAAAAACTTTACAAAACTGTAATTTGCATGCATTTTGTCTGTAAAGTGCCTCAGTGTACATCCCCATTACACAGAGAGAAGCTTGGCCATTAAATAGAAATATTGACTAAAGTCTTGTAATGAGTCAGCAACAAATATCTAAGAATATGATTTATATTCTTTTGCTTCATTCTGAAGTTTTGTCCTATTTCTTGTTTCAGTTCACCTTATTTTGCTTAAGGAAAACCCTTATGTTATTTTACAAGTATACTTTAAAAAGCATAAGTGTTTAGTCTTCTTTTTTCTAAAAAAAAAGAGAAAATGCAGCCAATAGTACAATGTTTATCAGGAAAACTAAATAATAATAATATAGTAAACCAGTGCATTCAGACCAACATTTTCAAATGGATCTACCACAGCAAAGCTAAGTGACAGATATGGCATTGACAAAAAACAAGGCAAGTAACAGAGACAATACAGGGAGACAATCTTAACTCCTTTCCAAATGTTTAAGTGCAAGACCATGCTCACATTCTACAAGTATTTGCCAAATGATGGGAGATGCAACTACTCAAAACAGGAGCATAATTTATTATAGAAGCCATTGTCAGCCCCAGATCACATATGGGAACAAGTCTTAGTGTTGTTTTCAACAGTTTGCAGTAATACATCCACACATTTCTAGAGATACCTTAGTGGTTATGCTATACCATCCATATTTGTTTGAACCGTAAATGATTCAGTGATTCTTGCAGTTTACTTTTGCCTCTTATGATAACTAGTCAATTTTGAAGCAAAAAAATTATCACAACATATTTCTGTTCACTCAAATCTTCCTACCAATATTTCTTTTTTCCACAAATAATTCCCTTTCTTCTGGATTCGCCAGCACTTTCCTTAAATTATCAATTTATCTGCCAGGATAAATTAGTATTGTATTATTGAGTTTATTAAGAACAGAGTGTGGGATCCCTGTCAAGCTTCTGCACTTATTTGCAGAATATGTAATTATCCTAATGAATATTACTGGATCTCTCACTTTTAAGCAACTATTATTTCCCATAAAGGAAGACAGTTCTGAATTAAAGATGATGTCCCACCTCCAAGGAAATTAGAAAGAAAATTGATATGTCTGAAATTTTCTGCTAATGTAAGTTTGCTGTGTCATTACAAATTATTTGGCTGGTGGAGGTGGAAATCTATTCTCCTTTCAAGTAAATACAGTGCCAGTTATGGACATACAATCTATGCTTTTAAATATGATACATTTAATTCAGCTGCATTCGCATCCTACAGGTTTATAGCCATAGGAACAGAGTACAGGTTTATAGTCATAGGAAACAGAGCTGAAAGCCTATGTACACACCTAAGTTTTGAGTTGGAAAAAATTCAACAACTGAATTTTACCTCCAGTTTAAAATTAATAAAATGGCCTCATAGAAATATATTTCACAATACAATTACAAAGTCTCATACCCTGAAAAATACTAATATTAATTGTGGCCTTATTACATAAAGGCTTCCTCAGAAGGCCACATCTATGGCATTTGAAGGAGCAAATCCTCTATCAGGAACAAATAAACAGAAAATGTAACCAACAGTGTTAATAGAGGCCAGGCCTCAGTGCTCAATGCACTCATTCTCTCTCTCTCTCTCTCTCTCTCTCTCTCTCTCTCTC
>JANHFL010004041.1:74769-98942 GCA_032468155.1 Oxyrhabdium leporinum | reverse complement strand
GGGTTTTTGAAAACTTTGCATTTGGCCAGGAGACAGTTCTGGTGGCCAAGAATGAAGATTGATGTGGAGGACTATGTAAAGACTTGTTCTATATGTGCTACTCGCAAGCATGGGCCAGGAAAGCCTCCTGGATTGTTGCAACAAGTGGCCGAGCCAAGCCAACCTTGGGAAGAGATAGCCATGGACTTTATAGTTTAACTTCCTGTGAGTGGAGGGAATACTGTCATATGGACTGTAATTGACTTGTTTTCCAAGCAAGTGCACTACCTTCAGCAAAAAAGTTTTATTCTCACCTTATTCATAAAGGCATCTAGGTTACCTTTGCCAATTTCTGTCTTAGTCCTAGGAAGTGCAAGACTGAGTGGTATGCATGATTACTTGCTTCTTAAGGAGAGGAAGAAAAAGTTCAAAAAAACTTGAAATAAAAGAAAAATTTTATATTGAAAGAGAAATCACACATTGATGGCAGCATTTTACCTCAGAAACATATCATAAAGTAGGACTGGCAGTGTATCCTTCTTTCAAGTTTGGAAGTGCAGGCCAACCCAAGTAGTCATGGTATATTTGCTAGAAAATTTACTTTCATAATTGATTAATACATTAGCCAAAATGAAAGCAGGAGAAAAGTTATTAAAATAGCTACTTTTTTTCAGAGAATTAGCTTATTATTGTAATAAATATCTTTTTGTTTGAATTATGAGAGTGTTTAATATTGTTCCCCTATTATTAATTGTAAACAATGTTTTTAGATATGATGAATTTCAAAATTCCTGAGATTGTTAGATTATAAAACATTTCTTTAGCTTTTTATTATAATCTTTGATTTACACCACTAAATGCATACATCTATGCAGTAGTCTTTGGTGCCCTCTGCTGCAAGATAGCTCCTGTTGCACACTGAGTCTAAAATGTATAGAGAAAAATAAAAACCATTGAATAACATTTCAAAATGTCTGCTAAATTGATCCTTCTTATGCTCATTTCAGAACTGTGAAAAGATTAGCTTATGTCAAGCTGATTTGGTTAGTGTTTCTTTAATTCATGCTAACCCATTCTGAACTTAAAGAAGCCCTAACTTTCCTACTTCCTTCTATTTCTTTGCATGTTACTTGATATTTTACTTTAGACTTGCAACAACTCAGCTGCAATTATGAATTGAACTGTCTTTTTATTTGATTATTTTCAATGGTGCATTTGCAATTTTATTTGATGGGACAATTTGCAATGGCAGTAAAAAGAGCAGGCTGGTAGGAAAGGCTGAAAGCTGTGATCAGAACTTTTATTTTCTAGAAAACTTTAGTGGATAGCAAAGGTATGCAGATTTTCAAATAGAGTAGGAAATAGCCATTAAATTTTAGATCTATAAAAGATGTGGTCTGATACCTAGGTAAATAAAGTAATCAATGAACAAAAAACTGCTAGGTGCCTTCATAGTTACATGGGAGAGTTAGCTGCACAAATACAACACTGATGAATGCACTTATTTAAATGTGAATGTGGAATCCCTAACTCAATTGCAATATCAAGTCTTTGCCTCTCTGTGTATGTTTAAAGTAGAGATTAAGAAGAATTGCTGTGTTTCCCCCCCCCCTCCCCAGTATTCTTTCCTTCCCCAATATGGAGTACTACTGTACTGGTGCTTTAGATGCCATTTAGATGAAGACTGTATGCAAAACTTTGAAAAACACAGCTTCAAATGAAAAGTAACTCTCAAAGATGCTTTTTGATGCAGCTGCTTCTAAGATGCAGCTGCTTCTAAGACGAAAGTGAGTGTCTATGTTGCTTCAGAACTTGCATTATTGGATCCTCTTTTTCACTCTCTCACACATTTACAGATACAGATTAACAGAGTTGGAAGGGACCTTGTAGTTCATCTTGTCCAACCCCCCTGCCAAAGCAGGAGACTCTACACCATTTCTTACAAATGGCAGTCCAATCTCTTTTTGAAAGTCTTAAGTGATGAAGTTCCCACAACTTCCGAAGGCAAGCTGTTCCATTGGTTGATTTGTACAGAATGACTTGTTGATAAGTTGTTGAGGCCAGGGGCATTAATTGTCTGTTGAGAGGCTATCAGCAGATCCAAAAGCCTGAAGACTTTCTGTTGTAGGATCCTGCACTCTGGATGGTTTCGACCGACACTTAAGAGATTGTCCAAAATGTGCACAGAACTTCCCAGCTTGCAGCCTGCACCCCATGCATCTTCCGAGATGGGTGCTTTGGCAAAAGCTGTAAGTAATTCCACTTATTGGATCTGGTGGCATATGATCCCACTCCTGAGATTCAAAACTGCCATTTTTGACATACTGCACAGACTCCTGACCAACTAGATTGGGATGTCAAACTCACATCATCACAGCGGCGTCACGTGACATACTGGACTTTTTCCCCCCTTCGCTAAACTGGGCGTGGGCATGGCCAGCACGTGACACATTGTCTTGTGGGCCGGGAGTTTGGCAGACCTGAACTAGATGTATTTTATTATTCTATTAGTCCTTGGACTATCAGAGTTTTGGATAGACTTCAATGGCATTGCTATATTCTTTGTATTGGCCACCTGGTTTGGGTACGGCTACCTGTTTAGATTAGGAAGGTTGTTTCATGGTGACAGCACTTGGATAATATAATTCTATTTCAGTTACTCATATTGTAGGAACATGTAGGAATACTTGCCCTGTTTGGCCCCCCAAAAATTGCTGAAGATTTAAAAAAAAAGGCTGGAAATGTAGACTTCTCCTTTGCAAGGTTTTGCAAGGATTTGTTTAAATGTATCTTGCAGGATTCTTCATCTGCCTTTATTTGTAAATGTATTTTCCCTGAAGATTGACAGAATAAACTGAACCCTTTTTGGTTTTCCCAACAAATATTAAACTCTCCCATTGATTCAATTAACTAACTGCTTTGTGAAAAAGGAACCAGAATATTTTGTGATTGTTTGGTAGATGTTAATAGGAAAACAAATGTTAACAGATTTACGGGAAACTGAAACACAAGCTGGTCTAATAAGGAAAACACACCATTGCTTTATATATTCAGGAGATAAAGTCCATATCTTCTGTCAGTGTCAAGACAACCAAAGTTATATAAAGGGTACATGTATATAACAAAGTTATATAAAGGGTACTCTTTTGAGAACTATTTGGACTCTTACTTGTGAAAAAGGAGTTTTTCTTTTTTAGCTTACAGTATTTTACAGAATTGTAGATTTGTGGAGTTATAACAGAATATAGACAATTTCTCCTGGATTCCTGGAAGGTTTCTGTCAATCATAACACTAAATAAAACTGACTTTATATATACTGATATTTCTTATTGGAATTTTTTTTCCCTAACTTCAAGAGACAAACTAAGATCAAGAAGGATTTATATGTGAATACCGAGTTCATTGTTATCCAGAAGGCAATTTAGGAGTATTTATATTCCTAAAATGTTCCCCATTTCTCCCCCAAATACTTACAGAGCAAGTATTCGAGAAGATTTAATTTAGCATAGATTACAATTCTTTTTTTAAGGAATATAATGTGAATGTACCCTATTAGAAATGCATATAGATAGAAACATCATGCTTAAATGAGCATGGTATTTTATTTCTGCCATCTAGTGGCACAGATATTCAAGATACTTTATGTTTGGTACAAAGTATATTTCTTTGCCACAAGGTGGCATACTAGTACATATAAACACTTATATTTAGCACACTAATGTTTTCACAGCTTCAGCTGTGATTTGATTTGTATGCCTAAGGATCATCAACACTTGCAATAATTTAAATAAAAAATATCAAAAATAAAAAGTAAATGTACGATATGTTTAAGTACTAGATATTTGTTTTTGAATGAAAGGGTCTAGTGAACAAATACTTCATTTTTTAAAAAAAATTGAGACTCAGATCTCAGATCTGATGGAATATATGCACTGATGATTTGTAACTTCATGAATTTATCTAGGGTTCTGATACCATGAACCAGACAGAGGGAAGGATGAACCTGTTCCTTCTGTTTTCTTCTGTTTTAGTTCTTTTAAAATCAGTTTACTTCTCTCCTGTTTATGAACAAATTCCAAAAACTGATCTATGTTCATAAAAGAAAAGAAGAATGAAAACAACATTTTCATCTTGTCACACTCAGCCAAATTCAATAGGAACAGCTCCTCTCAGTATGAGGAAGACTATGTTATGACTATTATAGAATCTGTCAATAAAAAAAAATCAGTGTGAAATACAATTTTCAGAATCCTTTGCCTAGATGGATAACTCTCTTCATTTTGCTTTCTTCTTTATTTAGTATATTAAAATTGATTCTGTCCTATTTATGGAGAAATACCTACATGTTAATAAAGTTTTTTTTAAGAAAAGCAAACATTTCCACTTATTCTTAATATGCGGGAATGGTGGAAAGGGAATAATAAAGGAAGCTACAGCATGCACAAAAGCAGTTAACTTTTGACACCTTCATCTTTCCAGGTGGTGACAGACATGACTCCACTATAGAAGAAGAGATGGAAGAACTACTATAGGGAAGAGATCATACACAAGGCCTGCAGTCTGGAATTGATGAAACTTTAGAGCTAGATGAGACACAATATCTGGAGATTCTCATTTTGGTCATAACTTTACCAGGCACATATTCATAAGGGGCAGGATATTACCTGGTCAGTTTGATGTGCTTTTCCCAAACCCAGTTCTTTTTTTCCCTAACATACATCTCATATATTGTGAATCCATATTAAATTGAATGATTATTATTATTATTTTTACAGTTGTGGTAAATCATACAGGGCAGGTAAGTGAGAAGGTTGGCAGAGCAGTAGGCTAGCAAAATATGGATATCTCCCAAGTACTTGTTCCTCAATTTAAATAAAATTTTTGGGAAGGAATTATGGGAAATTATTCATATTTTTGTAGCTAAGTGGAGATATTTTTTCCTGCATTTTTAGTAGCAATTTTCTTTCAATTTGATGGAAGAAACTGAAAAGAAAATTATCTGAAAAGAAAAGTAATTTTTCAAGGGTAGAATGTTTTTTATTTATTGTGTTATTAATTGTGTGTGAATATTCAGATTATTTCCTGGAAATCTGCAAATTTAATCTGCATAATTTCTGTTCTATAGAATGATGGATAAGAGAAGGATAATAATGTAATGTTCCATCCCTTCTGTCTGAATCCTGTCGCATACTACATCTCCTAGAGTTCAATCTTCAAGACACTAGTTTATTGATATCTTCCAACATTCCTAAAGATACACTGGTGGAATGGGACAACTTGCTGCGGCCAACTCACTACCACAACTCTCCAAAGCCAACTCATCACTGCCAACTCACTGCAGCCAACTTGTTGTGGCCAATTCACTGTGGGACAACTCGCTATGACCAATTTGTTGCGGGACAACTTGTTGCAGGAAAAGAGTTACAATAATTGAAGAAATATTAAAGAAATATTGGAATAGAATCATTAAAGAAAGGATAGCAAAGAACAGAATGACAAAAATTAAAATATTTTTAAAATTATTTTAAATAATTGAATTGTTGAAATGTCCCACAGCGAGTTGTCCCATGGCGAGTTGCCCTGCAGTGAGTTGGCTGTGGTGAGTTGGCCATGGTGAGTTGATTGTAGGGAGTTGGCTGTGGCGAGTTGTCATAGACCCTATACTGGTTGGTTGTAACTAAAACAGACCGAGGAGAATGAAATCAGAAAAAGATTTTTAAAAGATTACATAAAGAATGCAAAGATATACAATAGTAATAAATGTCTGAAAGGAAAACATTTTGAGTGAATTGAAAGGAAGGGAAACAGTAATAAAACTTGGGAATGGCTGAAGAATGGATACATCGAAAATACAACTACCATGTTTCCCCCAAAATAAGATCCGGTCTTATATTTTTTGCCTCCAAAAGAGACACCAGGTCCTATTTTCAGGGAATGTCTTACCTGCTTACCTTAGGACCACCACAGCCATGCCTCCCATACTCTGACACCTGTTGCACTACTGCCTCACTTCCTCTGCAGCCGCTTTTGGCCAGACGTCATGTGGTGCATTGTGCCAGTGTTGCTGCTCACAAAAGGATGCTCGTCCCGCTGGTGGTGCTGCTTGCGGCAGGAGGTCACGTGGTTCATGGCACCATTGCGCATGCAAATAGCGGCACTGGCATGTTGCAACACATGGAATCCTGTCACAATCAGCAGCACTGGCATGATGTGCCATGGGGCCCCCTGCCATGAGTGGTGGCACTGGCACAATGAGGCATGTTATGTCCTTCCGCAAGTGGATGCAGAAGAAATCAGGCAGTGGCGTGGCAAGTGTTGGGGTGTGGGAGGCCTGGCTGCAATGGTCCTAAAGTAAGCGGGTGCAGGGTGTTTGGGGCAGCAGGAATGTAGTATGTTATTTAAAATGCCGGACTAGAATCTATTCTGGGTGAGTTTGAACCAGACTCTTTTTGTCAGACCCCTAGACTTGTGTGAAAAATTAGAGAACAGACCATTGTTTATGCCTTCTTAAGCTCTACAGCAAAGACAAACTGTAAATTTAATATGTCTGTTATTATTTGTATGTCTCTCACTCTGAGAGGGTGGTGTTAAGTCACATTTGTCCTCAAACAAATTTTAAACATATTTATTTTATCAATTTTGTAAAATCTTATACAATCTTCCCCTTCCCTCCCCTTCCCATCAGATCCCTTCCCACAGGTGCTGTTTTCTTCATGAAAACTGATTTGTGTTTATTATTACCTGCAATGACCAGGAAAAGGAAAGAGGATGGAACTGATATTAATGAATATCTTCCCAATTAGTAAGATAAAATGTATCACTCTTGCCGCCCCCACCTTTCCATTGCTGGCATGGGAAATAAAATACATGGGTGGTCTGGATATAGGCACTCACACTGCATATGGCAACTGTAAATCTTGATATTTTCTGGGAACTGATATAACTGGGAAAAATTAAATTATCCAACCTGAATAAATACAAAAATGAAGGCATGTATTTAGTTTCTGACTGTCTCACTTAGAAAAACTAAATTTTGACATAAGCAACACCTCAACAAAAAGTAATTTTTATAGTCTGTTGATTCTCTTTTAGACTTTCTGAAGATGAAATCTTTATTTTCAGGAAGGCTTAAAATGGAGGAACACTATTAAATCCATTTCCAAGGTCACACTTTGAAACTTTTAATTTCTTTCTTCCAAGGCTCTGTGCTCAGTTCCAAGGCTTGAGGGATTTGCAGCTGGTACTTAGGGATTTTTTCCCTATCTTTTTGCTATATGGTGGAAGGGAACCTAATTCTGTTGCTTGAGGTGGCAGATTTATATCATGCCATTTGGATTTCATTTTCTGGATAACAGAATAATATATTTTTTTCCATAAACAGTAATTTTCACAAAAACCTGCCAGTACTCTTAAACTAGACTAGCTTCTGTAGCAACAAGAAATAATGATTTTCAGGTAAGAGACATAGCAACATCATGCCAATTATAGATGCTGAAAGGTGCTGCAAAATAGTTTTACACATCTACTGCAGCAAATATATGAATTTAAAGATCTAGCAATAATCATGGGTTTTCTTTTTTTAAAAAAAGCACTTTGATATTCAGATGGGGGTGCACCTCAGTATAAATGTTTGCAATGAGTTCTGAAATGGTTGAATATTAGACTGTATTATGCGTTTTGGAAAGTAATCACTTTCCACAAAGTAGTAACACATTCAATGTGTGTGGTGTGTTTCACTTTTAGGAACGTTCAGATGTAGAGACTAGTGGACTACTGGACTTTGGACCACCCATTATTATTCATTCCCAATTATTTCCAAAATAAAAGAAATCTAATCTGTACTTGTCTATTTAAAAGAAAAGTGGTATAAATATTAAATAAAACACAAACATCCCAGTAATTAATCACTATTACGATGATCAAAATCACACTAGAACTTGATCATTTTTACTTGCTGCTCCTAGAATCTATGGCACTGAGTGGTAACAAACATCTGTCTGATTATGCAATGAACCAATAATAATAACAATAGCACTTAGACTTATATACTGCTTTACAGTGCTTTACAGCTCTCTCTAAGTGGTTTACAGAGTTAGCATATTGCCCCCAACAATTTGGGTCCTCATTTTATCACCTCAGAAGGATGACAGGCTGAGTCAACCTTGAGTGGAGAGCAGGAATAGCCTGTAATACTGCATTCTAATAATTGTGCCACCACGGCTCTTGATAAAATAATAATAAGATAAAAATGGGGATAAATGTAATAAAAATGTCAAATCTAGTTTAAATATCTGGCTGATTGTGCAATGAACCATAATAATAATACTTCCAGTGAGGCACTATCTTGATGCAGTTGTGGGTATTGTGTGGTCTAAGGAAGACAATAGCTATTCCAGAGGTTCAACTGTACTGGATAGAACTCATCAAAGGAGCCAAATAAAGACTGTCTCTCCCATAAAAATATGGTGAGATATAAATTACTTAAGCACACACCATACCGTGGCTATCAAAAACATTCTACCAGACTACCCTATCTCAATCTGAAGCTGTATGGAAAAACATCAAAATAGAATTGCTGCTAACACTGTCTGTATATATCTAGCCAAGATATTGCAATAGAGTTTGGGCTGGACAAAGGGAAGCCTCCGGAGCCCAGGGAGGGCAAAAAACGGGCCTCCAGGAAGTCCAGAAACAGGAATTGGGCTTGTTTCTGGCCTCCAGAGAGCCTCCTGAGCCCGGGGGAGGCCGTTTTTGCCCTCCCAGAGGCTTGAGGGAAACCTCCGGAGCCTGGGGAGGGGGAAAATGGGCCTTTGGGAAGTTCTGGGAGGCTGGAATTGGGCCTGTTTCCGGCCTTCAGAGGGCCTCCGAAGCCCAGGGGAGGCCGTTTTCGCCATCCCGGAGGCTTGAGGGAAGCGTCCGGACCCAGGGAGGGTGAAAAATGAAGTTCAGGAGGCTGACTAGGCCATGCCCACCATGGCCACACTTACCCAGCAACCGAGCAGAGAACTTGTTGCTAAAATTTTTGAAGCCCACCCCTGAAGTACATCAGATGGTTGAAGAAGAAAAAGGGCATTGGAAGAATATGTGAAGGACATGTGAAGAACATAAAGAAGAAGCACTGAAGCTAGTATACCATGAAGGCTGAGTACTATAGAGACCAAACTGGCCTACAAGAAAGACCAAATGAAGAACAGAAAAGAGACATGGCAAGACAAATTATTACATGCCTAGTACATTAAAAAATGCCAGGCAAACCAGCTAATAACAAGACCTGGCAATAAGTAACAGCAGAAAACTTGAAGAAAGAGACAAATGAACATATTCTTTAAGAAAAAATAGAAATAATTGAGAATTGAGAAGACATCAACTGGCAGCTAATGTTGCCTCTGCAAAGAAACCTAAGAAACAGTGCACCACATAGTAAGTTACTGCAAGAAGATTGAACAGACTGACAAGCAATGCCATGACAAAGTAACAGCATGGTGCATTGGAAAAACTGTAAGAAATATCATTTGTTTACAAGCAAAAACTGGTAGTACCATAAAATAGAGAAAGTGATAGAAAACGAAGAAGCTAAAGTGTTCTGGGATTCTTAAAATTCAAACAGACAGGCACCTGCTATGTAATACCCCAGACTTAATAACTGTCAATGTGAAAGACAAAAAAGTCTAAATAGTAGATATTTCAATACCCAGAGATAAAATAGAAGAGAAAGAACCACAGAAGAGAAGAGAAAGAACTGGAGAAAATCACAAAATACAAATATATACAAATAAAAGTAGAAAGATTATGGCAAAAAGAAGGCAGAAATAGCACAGGCATCTTGGGTGCAATTCCAAAACATCTGAAGTACCACCTGAACAGGGCATTGAGAAATCATAATCATAATCAGTCCATTGCAAAAGGCAGCTTTACTTGGAAAACCTTACATTCTATGACAATACTTCTAATATTATTAAGCAGAACATTTGCCTAACCTGGGTCCTTGGGAAGAATCAATAGGTGGATAAAAATGCCAAATCCAACTTAAGTATCTGGCTGCCTGTGCAACCAACCATAATAATAACAATTTCATGAGGAAAGAGGATAAGGATTCTGCTGGCAAAAAGCATACCAAAGATTAGGAATAATACCCAAGAAGCTCTATCGTGCTCATTCATCCATCAGGTGGATGAGTGCTGGGGAAAGGCATCTCTGAAAAACCTGACAGTGTTCCTTAAATCCTTCAAATCAATCTATACAAATGTAACATTTTCATGATCTAACATCCATTGTTTCACTGAAAGAAAATTTGAAGAAAACAATGGAACTTTCTGAGGATTTCCAAGTGGAACTGTTAGATTCAAAACCCTTTGGATGCACACTGATCTCGAAGAAACTAGAAGCATGTTCAATAGGGAATCACTGGAGGGTTAATTTTTTTAAGTACTGGGGGAAAACACACTTAAACCTCATTCTATATCTATTCCTGAATGAGCAATAGTCTAATGTGAAGCTGGAACACACAGGTATGCAGCTTTCAGTATGTCTACTAACACATAAACCTCTGAGCAGGGCTTTAAAAATTATATATTTTCTTAACAAGAGAGAAGAGGGCAAGGATAACTACTTTGAACTATTATATTTTAACCAATTTCAGAATGCATATTTTGTTGTGTACAGTTATTTCACAGAGGCAGCAATTGCCACAGAATAGCTCTCAGTTTCATAGTGGAATTATTCCGATAATATATACAAGTACATTATCTGTTTCTACATGGTTTCCTGCTCAAAGTAGGAGTAAGAATCAGTGCCCTAAATTGCCCTTTCCAATTATCTGGTTCTTATGATAAACCACTAAAAACACCAATGATCTATTATTCTTGGTTTCTCCAATCTGCCACCAATCCGCCTGATGTACTGATGTGCTATTCCTTAAATTACAGACCAGCATGTTGGCTTTGAATTCTGGGAATAGTAGATCCACCACACCTGGAAGGCACCAAGTTGGGGAAAGTTACATTGAGTATATCTCTCAAAGAGTACAATAGATTTCTACAAATTAGTTATTTGATGATAAGTCTCACTCTCTCTCTTATCTTTTTGAGATTGCTCCTGTATCTGCCTGTCACAGTGATTTTGCTCCCTAGCTGGTTGTTGGTGGCATTTTTAATTTTTTTTTGGGAAGAATTTTGTTCTGGGCACAGCTTTTCTCTTTCATTAAGAGCCCATTGGAACTTTAAGAAGTGTTTCTTCTACAAATGCAAATTACACTGTAGTTTTTTCCTGATATGAAAGGCATTTATAAGTAGGGTTGAGATTATTTTATAAATTCCTCCAAGGGCAAGGCAATGGCCTGTATCATGTCAGGATATATAATCTCAAAACAGTACATAAGCTTATGTCACAATAAATGTTTTTGTCCTAAAGATGCCACAAATTCTTGGTTGTTTTTTTCTGAGTGGTTACCCTATAAAAAGCAAAGTCATATTGAACCCTTCCTCTTTATTCCATCTGCAATCACATTTATCACTGGTATTTATCTTTAACTGTAGCTTCACTTGCTGCTATAATTTCATAAATAACCAAAATAATCTTCATTCTTGTACTTGTACATGTATATGTACAAGTACATACTTGTACATGTATATGTACAAGTACATGTATATGTACAAGTATATGTAACTTTTGAACCATTGACAAATTTATGATTCCAATTACGTTTATGGCACTTGTTGCTAATACTGTTGCTATAATTGAATAGACACAGTTATTCTTAGCTACATAATATCTTATCATACAATGGTACTTAACAATTTGTGAACTCTTTTGAATTTTCAATACATTTGCATAAATATGACCTAAAACACAATCTGTTCTTCACACATGTCCTAAAACTAGATATAGAAAAAAACATGTTAGGTTTGCTTCAGACAGTATATACACAATATTCTTCTCTACTTATCAGCCTTTGAATTTGCAGGTGGCATTATACTTTATAAGTGACATGGGGTGCTACAAAAATAGTGTCCATGTCACATTTGTCCTTCTTAATAATACATAGTATAACTTACCTTGAATGTTGTTACGACTATCCATCATTAGCTATCAATTCTAGAAACCAAGAAATTCTAGCATGTAGGTTTACAATAATAGGCTGAACCATTGATCACATAGTGCAAAGGAGAAACCTTGTGCTGAACAATAATTCTGTATTTCTTATGTCATAGATATTCACTCCTTATTTTAGGATTATCCAGAACTGAATTTTAAAATTCCAGATAATTGTTAGCAGTCAAAGGATACAAAAAGTAGCTCGAATTCTTGGCTGCATCTCATGGTAAGCCAGATTTTTGAAGCCTGATCTGGCAGCTGTTCTTATGGTTTAGCTTCAAAAGTGTGGAAATGCTTTTAATAAATAGAGAAACATGGATAACAGCTGAATGTTTTCCCCACTTTTCATTGCAATTACCTTGGATCCCATTCTCTGCTTTTGTAGAACACCAATTTGCTGAGAATGGGCAATTTTCTATTGCTGTTTTTGTTGTTAGCACACTCAGGCAATGATATTAATCATGCAAACCCAGCCCTGTGCAATGTGATTTATCATTGATAAAACAGGTGCTAAATGGCAAGTATTTCACCAGAATGCTTAGCCAGACCCTGAGTTCTGCAGATAAATCTGATACTCCCAAAATGGCATTAATATCTTGAATTGGTGAATGACCTACGAGACAGCAAAATGTGGGGCCATTTTTTAAGGAAAAATCCTTGATATTCTTTGATATGTGGAAATTGCATCTAGTAAAGTTACTGTCTTTTGGCTGCTACTGTCTTGGACATATTTTTGTTTTTTTGTTTTTTAAATCAACAATTAGAATGAATAATGACTATCTTTTTCCTTACCATCCCATTTCTCTATCTTTAAATTTCAGATTAATATTTGGAAGTGGATCTGTGATGCAGAGAGAAATTAAAAAAAAAAGTGGAAAACAAAAACAATTGACTAAGAAATAGACTTTCAGTCTCTGTGGTCATACAGTACCAGGTAATTCATTAATTACTTAGGTTGCTGATTAGGGACAAATTATGATGCATGTATTGGTCTCCTGAGGTAGAGAGGTCAATAGTGAATCCAGAGAGTTTAGTCACATACATTTAGGGGTATATACTGTATCAAAGATCACATTTTTGTATTGTATGAAGTGAATTGGGATCCCAAAACCTTATACAATTTGTTGATTCCCTAGTGCTAAAAAACTTTATTGCTTTTCTCCAACATATATTTGTTTTCTTTTGACATAGGAGGGATGTTTCTCCTGAGATGGAATGATAATCAGGTCCAGAAACTTCATGCAATTCCAGTCCTTTTTTTCTGGCTCACTTATCCATGCTGACATTTGATGGCTGGGATAAACCCTTTCTGCCACATTCCCATTTTTCCTTTCAGTGGAACTTTCCTGCTCCTGTTTCAGTTTCCCCCACGCAGAAGTGATAGCATTATTACTTTTTGCCACTAGTGATTTTACTTTCAAAGGTTTGGTCATTAACCTCATATTTACACTGGTGACCAGTTGGTGTTTTCTGCTTGATATTCAAAAATATACAGATATACCACTTGTCACAATCAGAGAAAGGAGGAAAGTCATTATCAGAAGTAAAATAGCTGCTGTCAATGAAATCTAGGTTCAAAAACTATATTTTTAGTAAAGCTGCATATACTGCAATGTATTATACAGGGGGCTCCCCCCAAAGAACACTCAAAAACTTCAACTGGTGCAGAATGTGGCTGTACTATTGATAAATGGTGCCAAATATATGGTACAGGTAACAGCTGCAGTGGTCATTGGCATGTTTCCAGGTTCAATTCAAGGTGCCGGTTGTCACTTTTAAAGTCCTACATGGCTTGGGACTGGATTACTTGAGGGCCACTTTTTTCCCAAGAGTCTCTACCTATCCAATTTGATCTAGAAGATTTGGCACACTGCATAGCCAATGAATGTCAGCTAGTGGAAACTAGAGTATAAGCTTCTTTACAGTAGCCGTTGCTCTGTAGAATATCCTCTATTAGACTGGTCCCCATCCTGTTGGCCTTTTGTAAGGCTTTAAAAACCAGGCTGTGTTCCTGAGCCTGGGGGCTGAATGTGTTAGGGATCCTGCTTCTTTATTTTACTATTAACTGGCTAAATATTTAAGCTGCTGCATATATTTATTTTTGATGATTTCTTTAATTTCTATTGTTTAATTGTTTTATACTTTGGGAATTGTAAGTTGCCCAGAGTCATTAACAGAGATGGGCAGCTAAATATTGTAAAATGAAGCAATCAATAAAAAATATAAAATAAAGGATTTTAATTACCAACGTGTTGAAAGGATGGTCGGATGGCCAGCCAGTATAGACAATACTGGTAGTCCTCAATTTATGACTTGTCACTTAATAACCAAAATTGCAATGGAATTTAAAAAAAAAGTTAGTTACGATCAGTCCTCAGAATTATGAATGCTGCATCACTCCATGGTTACGTGATCACATTTTGGGTGCTTGGCAATGGCTCGTATTTATAACCACTTGCAGTGTCCCATGGTAATGAGATCACATTTTGCATTTTTTTTGCCCTTTCACCTTGGCAAAAATGCCCATTGGATATATTTGGATTTGGACTTACAACCATGTAATTTGCTTAACAACTATATAATTCATTTTACGACCATAATTCACTAAAACTATCATAAAATTGGTTGTAAAATTGAGTCGGTCATGTGCTGCCTCAATTGACAACTGTGATGTCTTATGACCACAATTTTGGGTTCAGTTATGATCATAAATCAAGGACTACCTGTACACTAAATGGTTCTTATCACATTTCTGCAATTTCAGTGTTTTCCAGATTTGTGCACATCAGTCCTTTAAGTTCTCTAAACAGCATGGCTATTGATGACATTTTTTTTAAAGATACAAAGCCAATATGTGGTGTCCCTTTCAATGATTATAGTAAAACATGTTACAACATGAAAAATAGATTTACAAAAAAACATCTTGAGCACTTGGAATTCTCCTTGAGAATGAAAAACTACTGTAATGGAAATCAGTTGTACTTCTCTGATAGAGATTCAATTTGAACTTGGATTCAAATTGTTGATTTTATCCCATCCCACCTTCAGAATGAAAGTATTAGTATAAGTTACAACAACTACATCTAAAAAAGGAACTAGCTACAACTAGCTATTGTCAGTGCAGGGTCATTCTCCAATCAGTGACTTCCTCACAAAATAGTTACTGTTATGCTCCCTACCCCAATCTCATGTATTTAGATGCATTCATTTCATTTATATGTCTCATTCAAGAACATAAAAGCAGTGGGTGATTATCTCTTTTTTTCAGTTTAATGTCACAATTCTCCTGCTTCTGCCTTTAGAGAAAATAAAAGGAGCAATATATTGGTAGATACAAAAAATTGAAAGATAACATGAAGTTGAAGATGCAAAACAGTAGCAATTAAATACTTTGGGGAGCTTTGAATTTGTCTATAGAGTAGGTAAACTCCCAGGTAAACATGGAACATTTAGGCAAGCCATAAGATTTTATTCATTGAACAACTAATAAACAAGACAGTATTTGATTCACTAAATGTTTACAACAGAGTTATCTAATGCTTATTAAAGCCACTACTGTATAGTGCAGTGTTTATTGTGATGGATTTCAACAACAGAAGTCTTTGTTTATGTCATCCTGGAATGTGCTATGAGTAGTTATTGGAGCCCTCTCAGTATGCTTCTGTAAAACCTGTACTTTAAGAGTTGTACTGATTATCTATTATCTTCCAAGCATTGATGGCTATCTATAAAGTCTTTCATAATTTTGGACCTGGTTATTTTCAAAGCAGGTTTTTCTCCAGTTGTCTTTTTCCATTCGATAAAATCAGATGAGGCAGCATACTTGGGCACCTCTCAATGAAGAAGTGCCATCTTAGGGGTTTGGGATACTTGTTTTCTCTTTTGATGCTCCTGTTCTCTGGTATGCCATTCCCCATAAGGTTAAGGTAATCCTGACTCTTCTGTCTTTGAAGGGTTGAAGGAGCTGGCTCTTCCAATAGGCAGCGGCTGGGCTGATCTGTAACCCGGGTTACATGACTTTCTAATTTCTAATTTGTAACCCACTGGTTTACATGACTTTCTAATTTCTTTAAATTACATCCTGGGAAGTTCTTTTGTTGTGATATTGTATTTTTACCCTCTTCATATGCCACTATCATAATGGGTAGGTAATCTTATAGATTCAATAAATATATTTCTTCAAGATTTCATTTTAAATTTTGAAGTGGAAATTACAGAAATTCTGAAGAGAAACACTTTTTCAAACACAGCTTATTAGATTGTAAACCAGGCTGGGAGCCAGAGAATGTTTCTGGTGTATTTAACAGCACTTGCGGTCACCACAGATTATGATGACTTTTAAAATAATAATTATCTTTTAGTGATAATAACATATTTTAGGGATTTAATATTTTTCCTGAAGTTCCCCCAAGAGTAAATTGCAGATATAGGGCAAACAGTAGAGCACAAATATCTATGCTAACTGCCCATGGCAGAGCAACTGCTGAGAACATTTAGAGGAAAAATAAAGCCTATGTATTAAAATTATAGATTTGTTGAGTTAAGATCATAATAGTAATTCTTGATACACTGGAGACATGTTGAGATGCATCTCATGCAATTCAAAATCAAAGGAAATTGAACATTAACTCAGACGTGGAATATATGCTGCCATATTAAAAATATAATGCAAAACAGCAAAAATCAAAACAAAACACTCAAAAAAAGGTTTAAACTCTTAACCGTAAGGAATGAAACATATACCCTGACTGATTCATATTATCTAGAAGTCTAGGACAAAAATCTCTATATAATTTAATATAAATAAGACATATTTATATTTTACAGCTAGGGCATGAGTTCTCGGCAAAAAAATAATAATAAATGTTCTCATCTTGTCCTGTGGAGAAGTTAATTTCCAGTCAATACATCATACTGCAATGTTCACAGGATATAGTACAATTCTGAACATATTTATTCAGAAGAAGGTTCTATGCAACCTAAAATATTTTATTTTTATTGCTATGTTTAGCACTGCAACTTAATTGGATATACTCGAGTTCTGTTTAAAGAGAAGTTAAGTACAACTCAGTTTTCTTGAAATTCCACTATTAAAATTTTAGTGTTCTCTATTTCCTAAAATCATCAGAACTAGTGGTTTGTATTAATGCTCTGAATTCTAAGGTGAGTTTTAGGGATTTATCTTCTCTGCCCCATTAATATAGAAAACCAGTCTAGCTAATATATAAGTGGCAGGGCTCTCTCAATGATGGTACTTAAATTTAGGAATGCTGTTCCAGTTTAAATCATTCTGCTTCTTCTCTCCATTTTCATCTTTCAATGTGTTCTGAGAACATAATTTCAACAACATAACATAAAAGGTTGAATTCACTAGAAGGATCTTATTTGGATCCACTATTTTTTGTCTAATAGTCTCTGAATACTTTCACTACATTGTTAGTTATATTTTTATACTATAATCTGATACTCATTTGGATGCATTTATACAGAAAAATAGATACAAACAAATATCCAAGTAACAATTTTTTTTTTCTTTATGGTATGTCAGTGCTGAATAGGACAAAAGATAGAATCTATGACTTTCAGTATAAACTTTTTTTCATCCATACAGTCAAAGTGTAAATAATACAGAGAAGCTAAACCTAAATCCAAAATAGTTTTTAGGTTTTAAAACTGCTTCTGCATATTTATCTTTGCTTTATACAATAATCAATTTAATTGATTTATTTTTCCAATGTGGTTTCCCAATCGCTTATATTATTTCTTTTCTTGTTGTTTGTATATAACTACAGTAGATTTAATTTAATTTCTTCTTACTTTGCTTCTGTGTACCTTTTAATTGTATTTTTAGTTTTACTTTTTGTTTCTTACTCAGTTTTAGCCAATAGCTTTATTAACATTCTTGCCATTTGAAAGAGGCCCCCTTGAAGTCAGTGGAGTAATTGTGAAACAAATGCTGAAAAAATAGACCCAGTGTCTGATTCTGAGTGAACATGTACAACAAAAGCTTAATCTGAAAATAAAACAAAAGTCCAAAATATTGCTGGTACAATACCATGCATATTTATTTAAAATTGTATGGTATTTAGTATAGCTTATTTCTGGGCAATTTGCCAAGGTCACTTGTAAAATTCATATAAGACTATTTGATTACTATACATCTAAGACCTGTTTCTTTCATGCTATCCAGTCCTCACTAGTAAGCAGAACAGCAGTGTTAGAAAATTATTCAGAACTGTGAGAAAATAATGTCTGTTGGTCCTGAATATTATTGACAATAGCCCAATATTAAATTCAAAAAGACTACTCTACAGTTAAAAACTAGTTCGCTAAAATCCTGTTTTTTAATAAGTAGTACTTTAAAAGCTAGGAATTGTTTCTCCCTATTTTTTTGATGGTTGAAAGCAAGTTATCATGAAATAAAATGGGTATAAAAAGGTTTTTAGATAGAAACTACATTTTATTATTTATTTGTTTGTTTGTTTATTTATATTATAAAATAAATAAATATAACAAAAACCACCTTTACATATTAGGTAGAGGAGTAGTTTAGCAATCTTCTCTGTGGCATCATGCTTTCCTTAATGATAAACTTTAATATAGGCTAATAATACAAAGTTAATATTCTCAATCCTATGTATCACCCATAGTGTTGTCCATACTTGTCTATCAGCTGCCACACAATAGAGAGCTGTGCATATGCTAACTGGCTTGTAGGGGAAAGGTAATGAAGAAACTTGAATTGTTTAAGATGATTTACATTTAAATTATTCATGACTTGAGGTGATTTATCTTATTAGCTAGAGTGAATAAATAGGGATGGAAACAACTGAAGATGCAGTCAGGATGAATTGTTGTATTCTGAAATTTTAAGCAATATTTAACTACCTAATCTTACTTACTACTTGTTCAATTGATGGAGAATGACCCAGCTCAAAAGCTAAGTGACATAAAACATATACTGACCTGGAAAAATATTGGGGAGTGTGGGTAATATTTTTTCTAAGAGACGGGAAAACAACAAAGCAAAACAATAAGCAATATGCACTTTCCAAATGTAACAAGCAGCAGTTATAAATCTGAAGAATTTCCAGACTGAAATTCCTTTGACTCAAATGAACACTTCTTCTACCCCAAAGATCTAAACATGTGACACCAAACACTGGAATGAGGCTCATTTGAAGATGACACAAAACACAATACAATGTACAGTAAGCAAAGAGAGTTAAGATAGCATGACCTCATTAATCATGTCATTGTATAAACATCCTAATTTTGTAATTGTAGTGGAATTGATACCACTAATGTATATTGTGACATTGCTGAAAGGTAATTACTAAAGAAATCCTTTATACATTACTCTGTACATATGGCCAGGGTTGAAAAAATTATGAGAACATTTTTGATTGTGAAAATTGATTTTCATGATATATTATTTTTGTCTATCATCAGAAGTCTTTCATGTAAAATATTTTTTCAGATGTAATCAACAATATTTTGAATTTTATTAAAAATGTTGTAGCACTATCTAACCAGCTTCTGTTCATTTGACCAAGTTACTGTTTTGAAAGTTTCTAGATGACACCTTTATTGACCAATTACTCTGTCTCAAGAATTGCTATGAATGACTTAGCCATCCATTTGTAATTCTCCCATGTTTTATCAACATTTCTTCATGTTTCTTCTTAACATGCACTTTCTATGAGGGACGAAAGGATGGAACTGTTGTATAATATTTTTTTCTTGTGAAGCTAAGAAACATCTGTCTGAGAGGACCCTTTGTTTCTTTTTGCAGGAAGAAGGGATTTTATGAAAGCACCACTATTGAGTTAGTTACATGAATGACTCTTGCACAATTAAGTCAGCTTGATTTTGTTCTTCATAATTCTGAATCACATAGAAGTCAAGGTTTCTACTTAAAAAAAACCTAGGAAACTTACATTAGGAAAGAATAAAAACCTCATCTAGAATTCAGATCAATGACAAGGTAGTATGTATTCCAAAAGAGATTAATTATACTTGCCCGTGGACATTATGCTGAATATAGGCAATCTTGCTTCACTCAACATAATATTACTGAAACAGAATACAATTTAACTTTAATTCTAGTTTCCCTATTTTAGTTAGCTTTTTCCAATCTGTTGCTCTCCATGTGCATTGGGCCACAACATTTTAGATATGTTGTTTGGTAATTCTGGGATTTTCCCTTTACATATATATGGAGACACCAAAGAGAAGGTTACCATGTACTTAGACATGCTTCCTTTTCACATGTAAGTTTGGTGCCAACAAATCTCTCCCAGATATTTATGGTGCCTTTTGTACAATGCCATCAGCCTCCTTTTCTGTGGACTCAAATGTAGTATTACCAATGTCATAAAGCTTGTGAAACAAGATTCTCCAAGACATGTGGGTAACAGTATAATGCCAGTGGCCTGGAGACCTATAACTATCCAATTCCCTGATGAGTTCTGAGTGCTATGAAGGGTATCTATATCAAAGAGCCTTCTGGAGAGATTTTGTCCCTGCTACCTGCTTTAGCTACTGATAAAACTATCCACAGCTACAATACTTGTCCTAGTGATTAAATGTATTTTCCAGGATGAGAATCAGTAAACCTCTAATTGCCAATCACTGGGAACAGCTAGGAAGAGACCTACAATCCTTATGCTTTGTCACAGGGGTTTCCAATATGCATATTTTGCCCATGTAGAAAAATGTAACACTGTGAAGTAAGTGTGGGTTAAGAGAAAGTGTAGGGTGAGGCAGTGGAAAGGGTAAACAGACATTTAGAAAGTTATGAAATTAACTCATTTAAGGGAAAGTTTTGAAACTCAGTAAATTCTCTTCTATACCTTACCAGTCATATTATATACTTGTACGAAATATGTAGGCTATAACTGTAGCTAGAATTTGTAAACTCCAGGAAAGAGAATTGCTTGTAAAGATATGCCAGAACTTCCCACAGGACTTTTAAGGGGGCAACCAGTTCTTATTTACTTATAAACTTGTTCAGCACCCAATGGCGATTCAATACTCCTTAGGTAGATCATTCTGAATTATTACAACTGGACTTGCTGGAAAGTCCATAAACAAATTAGGAAACAGAAGGTCAAGTACATACCTGGGAATAATGACAAATTTACCTACGCTAACTGCCTTGATGCGAGTGTTTTACCACTCAGCAGGTGCAAGAAGATATTGCCTTTTTGCCTGGAAAATACACAGCTAGACTGAAAGTTAGTGTTTATGGAGCCATGGGGGCTCATTGTTAAGGGAAAACAGTCAGCTGCAGTGATAAGATTTTCTTGTTATTTAGTGTGTTTAAATAACATAAGTCTATTTGCTTTTTTCTCACACAGTTGACAAGTCAGTTCTTCACAAGTGGTTATTCTAAAGCATCCTGGCCTCATTACTGCCTTGCTTTGTGAAAAACTACATTTCCTTTCTGCTGCCTGCTGTGGGACACCTTTCTTATTCCACTCTAGCACTGCCCTAATGATTCTAACTTATTTTGTTACTCTGTGTGACACTATACCTCTGAGTAAAATGTTTGAGGCAAGCATGACATGAAAAATCAGAGAAGTTACAGATTGATTTTGGTTATTAAAAGAAACTAAAATGCGTTTTAAGAGCAAGCTTTTTGCCTAACTTGTTATATGAAAGTGTCGGTTGAATATGTCTAGAAAAAATAAATTGAAAACAGCTTAGAAATGTGTGCAGTAGGGTCAAGTGACAGGCTCATGAATGAACGGATACTTATTTTGAGAGGAAAGAATAGAAGAGTGAAGATGAAAAATAGAGACAACAACCATGGCAAAGAACAAAGAGCTGATGAATAAACTGGCTCATGGAATCTCTCCTGACAAAGAAAGAGCCTGTAAGGCAGTAGTCTCTAGTTAGTTTTGAACCCTGGGTGTAATGGAATATGTGGATGGCCATCGGGGATGAAAGGAAGAGATGCTATCTAGGAAACAGTCAGGTGGTAGGTGTCCTCAGTGGCTTTATAGTCAGAAAAAGAAGCTTAGGAAGGACCTACCCTAACTGATGATGTAATTAAAGTGGCAGTGAGAAATTTGTACCTTAAGACTTAATTTAGCTTTACAATAAAATAGAATTTGCTCATCTAATTGTTTCCTGACTGCTTTACCTGAGAGACCTGACATTGAATGTCAGGATGAAGTAGCCATCTTGCTCAAATCATAGTTGATGCCTTAAACAAACACTACGTTTGCATACTTCATTTTATAATCACATTTAGAAATTGTTTATTAACTATTCTTAGCTATTAGAATCTTTGGATGGAGATGTCTGAAAACAAAATTGAATGCATAATACAAAAGATCTAAAAAATAAGTACGTTGAAGTGGTTTGGTCCTGCACTGAGCAAAAATTCAGAAAACAAATGTAAGAAGGAAGAATGAATGGGCTGAAAGAAAGAAGACGACCAAGAAAATCATGGATGTATGAAGTTGACAAGTTCCTCAAAATGTGAGCTGACAACCTTAAAAGCAAAAAGGCAATATATGAAGTGATAAATGGATGTACGGAAGTATGGATGATTTGCAAAGCCCTACGTAGGTTACTTTACTTCAGCTATCTCCAATCAGTTACTATTTTAAGTGAGCAGATTTCTAACAATAGAGCTAAAAGTATGGAGAGGGATGGTGAACAGAGTTAGTGTAAACTAGAATTACTTTAATGTTTCCAATTTCTTTTGCCTAAAACTTGTTATGTTCCTCCTGAACTTTGCAAAATATTGCTTATTAGAAAATGGAATAATGTTGACAGGTATGTACTGTATGTGATGGGTAGATATATTTGTACATCCTCTTTCTGACAATATTAGAAATATTAGATTTAGTTCTGAAAAGATGCTTTGGAACCTATGACAATATAAACATAGAAACACCTCTCATCTTTAAAATAGTCATATATTTTCATGGGATTGTACAGGAACTTAAGGATATCACTCCTTCATATCTTCTGAAACAATAATTCAGGCTCCTGAATAGTTAAACTTAGTAAATGGCTCCCCAATTGGCAACAGCTGCTTTATGTAATGCATTTTCCCCCTTCTGGCTGCAAAGTAAGCACCAGGATTTATTCGGAAGTCTAATGTTTCTACAAAGCTGGAGGATGATAAATTGTGCTCCTTTTAGCACATGTGTATATGTATAGGAATACCACATTATCATTTTTTCAAAATGCTGAGATAGTTGTAAGTCTGCTCAGTTTGCACAATTCAGACAGCCAGTTTCTTGGGATCACTTTTTTTTTAAATTTCTCTATTGCATTGTAAAAATAATGGTATTTTCCCTACCTTACAGCAAACTTTAGAAAGTCATACTAAGGCCTTGGGCCTGTATGTATGTTAAGGTGATGTTGAATGAATGAGTGTACATAGAGGGACAGGAATATATCCACTTATCCAGCTTCTTCTCTCACAATAGAATATAGTCTTGTTACAGATATTATATTGAAAACATATAGGAATTAGGTTCTAGGACTGATCCCAATCTGGATTTTATTTGTTCTTCAGATGGTTTTGAGAATAAAAATTTAAATGAAGGCAGAAACCAGAAATATACTTAATTTTTGTTAGGATTTACCCCTGCTATTGTCTGCATAGGTATGATGGTTTAAATTATTTTAGAATTACATAAGAATGTTCTGCTATTCATGTTCACTTTTAGACCTTCATGACACTAAATAAATACAAAACTGATAAATAAATTTTATCAGAAAATAGGTATGCTATCATAACACTTCTTTGTGATCAATATCTCCCAAGGAGACAGGAAGTTCTCTAGACAAAGTGTCCTCTTTGGGGCTGTATTATAGAAATTACATGTTTGATGTGTTAATTTCAGAAAATAAAAGGAAACCATTAAAAAAGGGAAGGATTCTTTCTATTTCTTCAGTTTGTCCCTGGATGTGCTTTTGGTGGGCCTTTTCCTTATTTCTTGTTTGCACATGAAAATCAGAATGTTCTTATTTAATTCCAAAATAATTTAAACCTATTTCTTGCTTCTTTTTTAAAGGATAATATGGGTAGTCCTCAATCTTCCAATTGAGCCCAAAATTTGCTCAAGCAAGC
>JANHFL010004041.1:47268-71195 GCA_032468155.1 Oxyrhabdium leporinum | reverse complement strand
CTCTCTCTCTCTCTCTCTCTCTCTCTCTCTCTCTCTCTCTCTCTCTCTCTCTCTCTCTCTCTCTCTCTCTCTTTACAAATGGACTATATTCATTTTTTTTCACAGCTCATAAAAAAACCTTTAAACCCAAGCAACATTCCTTTATTAGATTTTGATCTATGACTTCAACTTCTTTTGAGTGGTCTTGAAAGAAAACTTTTCTGTCCTTATTTCAACTTGCATTTCTTCCTCCATGTTGTCAAATTACATTTCATTAATAATTCAAACAATATTGCACTGTGTTAGCTGCTTTCTAATATCAATACTATATATCTTGATGATAGCTTTCAATCACACTAATTTTAGTTTAAGGCTGGGATGTAATTATGAATAATACCGCTTAATAGTATTATTTCCAAATGGAACTGGATTTGTTGTCTTGGAAACTAAGTTAATTTATACTGAAAATCTAAGCAATGCTACTTGGAAGTAAGCCCCTGACTTTAAAGAAGGAGATCTTCCTATTTATTTTTCTATGGATATGAGGATGGAGTAGAAGGATGTTTTCTCTTTCTCTTCTCTCTTTTTTTTTTCTTAATTCATTTTAGGACCCAAGACTGTCCTATCTACAGAGCATCTTTTTCACTACAACAGTGAAACTCACTCAGATATTTTCTTTTCGCTTCCATACTTACTGTAAAGAAATAGGCTAGCATTTGTGATTCCCAGTTTGTTGGTAGCGACACAGGTATAGTTGCCATAATGTTCTTCAGTGACATTGTTCACTGTCAGGAAGGACTGGCTCCCTATGCTCCTGATCTCCAGACCATTGGCACTATTTATCCTGAGAATCAAGAAAAGTCAATGGTAAATATAGTTACACTTTGCATTCTTTGTATATGGTAAGTATGAGGATTTCAAATTTCAATGCAGACTGCAGACAGATATGGAATGAGAAGGGTACTTTGATACAGACAGGGGATTACATGAGAATGGAACGGAGAGAACTATGAAAGTTACAAACTTTTTTATCTACAAGTTTATTCTTGTTTTTTTAAATTATCTTTTTCATTAATTCATAAATAATGTGGTAAGATTTGCCTTTTACATTGTTTTACCACTCTTTTTTTCAATTCCTGCCCCATAATTCATATTTTTTTTCTACCTGACATAATAGCTATGCTAATCTTTTTCAGCAAACACAACAAAGACTCTTGTGGCATTTTAAAAATTAACCATTTTATTGTATCAGAACTTAGACACAAATCAGATAGACCTTTCTCATCTACATCTTGCAAAACTATACTGCAAACCTTTATTTAGAAGCCTAGCACTCCCTTCAAATATATGTGGGGCTTGTATTCAAAGCTCAACTGATATTATGCAGATACCATACCTGTGTTTGTTGCTAACTTGTGGTCATACGGCTAGTGGGTGGAATGTTGAAAGAAAAAAAGAAGATGAGTGATGGAACTTTTGGAAAGTGAGCATTGAGTATAAAGAGAACATTTTTAAGCTAGACATCAGAGACAACAGAAAGAAGATAAATAGCATAATTACCTAGTGTCATCTCTGTACCATTCAAAATCAGGCGTAGGCACAGCAGAGGCTGCACACTTAAGTGAAACTGGCCGCCCTGTAGCAGATACATTGCTCTTGGATTCCGTGATAGTTGGCGGGTCTGCAGGAGAGAAAGACTGGCTCATGTCACTGCCATCAATGTGTGCCTACTTGGAGCCACTACGCAATGAGTGCAGCCATTCAAATTTGCATATCTTCAGGCTTAGTTATGATTTGTAAGCATCGGAATGTAATGAAATCTATTAATATGGGAAGGAAATAGTGATGCCAGTAGGAAGAAATCAGCAATTATGGAACGCACGTCATTCTCATCACTGAGAATGCCAGCAAAGTTAGACAGGAAACAATCTACCAAAAGTTGTGCCAGGAAAAAAAAAATCAGGGTGGGACCAATTTGCTCTAAAACTCTTTATTTTATCTCCAGTCCTTAGGCATACAATAAAATAGTCCCCATTCTTCCATAAGCATTCCTGTAAATGCTTATTAAAGAATGGGTTTATATATGAACATTTATATAAATATATGAACATTTGTGTTAAACCAGAACCTGGAAGATGCAGATCAAATATCCCTGAGTCATGGGTGACTTTAGATCAGTTATTATCTCTAATTGTAACTTATCCTTAAAGCTGTTCTGGTAAATATAAGAGGAAGGTTTTACAGTATATTTGATATTTGATATGAAAAAGAATATTGTTTAAATCTAGCAGTTTCTTCACTATCACCACTGAAAACTTTTTTGTTCCACTGGACCTAATGTAGGAAATAAATCACAAAATGAGCAATTTTTTTTTTACAGTTCTGAAAGTTAAACAGGATTCAGGAACACCTACATTCCTGAATTCTGCTAAGAAGCCAATTCCCTTACTTTCAGCGGCATTCTTTATATTAGCCATATTTCCAACACTTAAAAAAAGACATTCCGGATGCTTGATAAGATACTATAGTTACTGATATATCTACAGAATTAAAGGACAACATATTCAAAAGAATCACCTGGTTCCTTTTCCTGACTGTACTAATTCAGTCTAAAAATAATATTTAGTGTGTAGAAAGGACAAGAAATAAAAGATATGTTGTATTATGAGTTCCAGGTACAGCACCTTACATGTTAGTCTTGGTTTGTAAATGAGGCACTAAATGGTTCCCATACTAGAAGCCTATACACACATTTTGTGAATGAAATCCATAAAATCTTGTGGGATGCACTGCATTTCATTAAAAAATATTGTGGGTTGTAATAATAGTAAAGAATATAAAGATGAAAAAGATGCATAAGGGAGAAAAAGCAAATCCCAGATTTGTCTTATATGAAATGCTGCTTTTATAGTGGTGGCATATAGATTTGGATTGTTAGTCATTTTATGCAATAAAGGAAAGACTCTTTTATCATATTATCCCAGCATTGCTCTTTGTGAATGCCATTTCTAAAACCACCTACATTGGATCCTTTTAACTAGAAATGTGTAAATGGAGCCTGCCTGTGATCATCTGCTGGTAAAATGGGTATGCTTATTCACTGAGCTATGGCCCTTTTTAACTGCGAACTTGAAGGACCAACTTCTCTAATGGCTTCTACATAATTAGATCTCATAATTTGCCTCTTGCTACTATATGTTTTAAAAGAAAAAACAACTAGAATTAACAAATCAAGGATAAAGATATCAAACTCAAAATGTAAGAATAAAAGATTATGCACAACTGATGAAGCAAACTACGCCTTCTGTGATTGCACATATTTGAACCCAGTGCAAATTGTCTATTTAAGCCATCGTCTGCATACATACTATGATCCCATTCTGACTTTCAGGCATACAAGTAGTTCCCACCTTAATTTTGAATTTATACTTTCAACATTTCTGAAATTACACCATGGCCTATACTGGTGAAAAATATGATGAACTTGGGTAGAATTGGCCAGAGTAATTTTAGGCAGTGAAAGAAAATTTCAATTAAATCAAAGGTTGGCAAGAACTAATTTCCAACATTTTTTTCATAGGTTATTACGATCCACAACTTCATCATCCTTATAGAAAATCACTAAGTGCTAGATTTGCAATCTGAAGTGTTGTGTTAGTGTTGCACATTTTTATTTCTAGCTACTGTTAAATAAAATGTGCAATGACAGCTCAAATAAACAAAGGCCTTTAGTGTGAGCTTAAATGTGTGTATCTGAGTCTATTTTTAAATGCAGATTTTTCCTTTTCCAGTGTTGCATAAGCTTCAGTTAAATAATGACAACATTTACAACTGGGATATTTTTTGCCTCATTTTCCTCCCTAAAACCTGAAAATAAGCAACCATGCTCTATAGAATTTATTGAAATCACACTAGTAGGCATTTGAACAAGGTTTATAAAATCTTGCTTTTGCTTTGTGAAAACAAAAGAGTGAGCACTCAGATACTAGATAAGACTAATGAAGACTTGCTGACTTTCATCCTTTTACTTTCAGTATATCTTTTGAAATTAAGTAATTCTTCTTGAAATTAAGTCCTTCCTTCTTTATTATATTATGGACCTCTTATTTTTGTGATCTTAAAACAAGATCCTTGCTGCTTTCATCTATCCCACAATAGAAGCCTAACTATGTTTCCATATAGGATGATTTTTTTTAAAAAAAGTTTTATTGCCCAATTGAAGGTATTTAATACTGCAAGGAAAAAAAAACACCCAGCCTTCAAAGCATCACAAACAGTAATTAGGAGCACAGAAGAAAATTGAACACACATGCACATACATGTGTGAGCTCTCAGAAGACAGCAATTTCAGCATTTCATATTAAATTACCGAGATACTTTTTGTACTTTGTCTTTCCTCTATAATAACTAGAAGTCATATGTTTGTTAAGAAAAAAATAATCAACTAACATAATAAACAATCCAGAGAAGTTATTGGAGGAAGGCTACAATATTTTATACTGCAATTCCATTCAGGTTTACATACAGTAGATGTTTCAGCCTTTAGTTGGTTTTATTCCATTACTTTTTTTGGGGGTGGTGGTAATATAAACAATTTCTATTTGAAATCCAGTGCACATGAAATTAAAAGGTAACTTTTTTTTTATGACTGCTATGATTAGGAGTTTGTTATGTGATTCCGAACACCAATAATAATAGTATATACTGTTTCTTTCCTTTTTCTCACCATTTATTTATTAAAATATTTTAAATAATAACCAAAAAAAGGTGAAAAGAAAAGGAAGGAATAAAAGGATACAATAACAGTAAGCAGAGAGTTTATTGTAATAAAAATTAAATTTCAATATCGTATTAATCAATGGATTGTATTGAACTGAGAACATATCATTGAAAATAAAATAAAAATATTTACAAAACTCTGAAAAATATTAATATCACTATTTATTTTTATTCTAAGAAGAAATTAACCTATTCATATACAAAAGAAAGAAAAAAGAAAAAAAATATTAAAAAACTACCTGCTTTCAAAGTACAGGGTCTCCTTGTACTTTACTTATAGTTACAATCAACATGTTTATGAGTATTTAATATTGTTTTGGATTACAGTTCTTGCACTCTAGCACTGGTAAAAAAGTGAAATTTCTCAGGCAGAAAATATCTATTACATACATAATCACATATATAAATCCTAATGAATCAAGATAATGTTCAAGCGACAATCTGACTGAAAAGTAAATAAAACCAATTTTACTTCACATCACAATGTCTAAACTATACTGTATTTTCCTTCTTCACATAGTTTTCTTTCTCATGGGACAAACTCAAGTGACAATGTTCATATAAAGCCCCTCCCTCTCCTGGAGATTAAGAGGAAACAGTTTGGTTCTTTAAGATCAGAGAATACAAGGAAGGACAGAGCAACATTTTTCATCTCCCCAACAGAAGTTAACAATTTGAATCAAACAGGAAGCAACTAAATCCAACAAATAAGAACTTTTCTTCAGAAAACTTCTGTTTCTGTGAAAATAGCTAAAATGTCTATCCAGGATTTTTGTTTCAATTTTTAGTATTGTGCTAAGACCTGTGTTCTTTATTTTTCTGACCTAGTTAAGGAACTGGGCATAATTTTAGCCTTTCTTCATCCTTAAGGCTTTTTTTCAAAAGCTCTAAGTTTTTTTTTAGAATCTTCTCCGATATAGTGAAACCTCTCCAGCATTTTGTCAGAGATTCTGGTATAAAGACCGTTGTTTGTAACAGAGTAGCCCTCCCTTGAGATTTGTCTGAAATTTATTTTAATGTTGATATATAATATTAAAAGGTGGCTTTACATATTTATCTTTTTAAATTAAGTTTTTATTTATTTCCTTTGTGATTGATTTGATCTCTCAAAGGCATGGAGAGAGAAGACTGAATCTTTCTCCATGCTTATATTCCATACAGTCAGCAAGTAGTATTACAGATATAGTTTCTACATTTGTATTTTGATCTTTTAATTACCCAAAATGAACCCTATCTCTCACACACCAGGATTGAGGGATGTCAATTAAAAGTGCTTTCTGGAAGATAACTGATGGCAGCAAGAACTACAAGCTACCACTCCAAAGCAAGAGAGGACTAGAAGATGAAGAGGCTTCTGGGAAAAGAGCTTTCAAATCTCCAGAGGACCACAAAATTCTGCTACAATGTAGTTTGATGCACTTCAAATGTGCATCAATTTCCATAATCCCCATGAGTAAGCATTTCATGTGTTAATTGCTGGCTCTGGTATTTGAAGTTCACTATATCACAAAAGCACCAGGTTGGAGCAATCTGGAATAAACACAGTGATTCCCAGTCAGATTTGATCTTATATTTAGTTCCTACAAACACATTGGCCTTGTCTGTTTTTCAAAAAAATATGAATTCTGCTAAGCTTAGTAGGACTATATTGGCTAGACTACTGAATTCTTTACAAATAGTTCTTGACTTACAACTTGCTTAGAAACTGAAGTTACCACCCCAAGCCCCCCCCCCCTCAAACCTTACAATCCAGATTCAAAGTTCTGACAGCCACCCACAGATCATGTGATCACATTTTGGGTACCTGGCAACCAGCACACATTTATGGCTGCAATGTCTCGTAGCCATATAACTATGAATTATGACTGGTTTTTTTTGCCAGAAACTGTCATTTATTTCTAATGTCTGGCAAAAAAAGCTCCATCTATTGTGAACAATGGGTTCACTAAACAACCATGGTGTTTGCTTAATAACCATAGTGATTTGCATAACAACCACTGCAAAAAAGCTGTAAAATCAGGCATGGTCAACTGATGACCCACCCAGCAACCAGCTTGACTTACAACTGTAATTCTGGGCTCAATTATGGCTGCAAGTTGAGAACTACCTGTGCCTAATTTTAGATATCTGACTTTCAGAAAGATTCAAACTGGAACAAATCCCAAGAATGTCTTGACAGTGATCAGGGAACTGTAAATTAAGTCTTTCACAAAGATATCACGGAGACTTGGAAAAAGATTACATTGATTTGGATTACAATACTATTCTCCAAGTACCCGAAAGGATTCAGACTAAAGGCCTTATATCTTTTGTCATCACAGAATACTAGACATAGGATAATGGCATAAATGCAAATGTCAGTTGAATGTTATGAAAAACTTTCTAACAGTAAAACAATTTGACAATGGAATCAATTACTTAGAATGACAGTGAGATGCCCTTTACCAGCTGTCTTCAAGCACAAGCTGGTGATAGATTTTTTTGCTTGGAATGTTTTAATTTGTATGTTTGCACTAAATGGAGGGTTGATTTTGGTGCCTTAATATGTTTGAAGTCTCTGATTGTGTGACTTCAGCACAAATTACATATGATGAAGTTAAGAATCAAAAGTAGCTTACAGAGCTACTGATACCATGCTTTTCTAATATACAATGTGTAAAATTAAGAGATCTAACCCTAACTGAATCTAAGAAGCAGCTTGTATGAAAATAACTTCCACAGATGCTAGTCTGCCTAATTATCTATGATCGCCACCTGCTGCCTCTTCCTCATTCATCAGGGTCCCTGATCCTGTAGATTTTTTACAAGGTGCTTTTGGCTGCTGAAGAAAGCATTGAATGGGAAGGTCATCTTCTAGCAGCCCAATCCCCTGATTCAGGCAGATCGCTGGATGTAACACAAAGGCCTTAACAATTTACATCTGCTCTAGTCTTATAAAAAGAATAATATATTCTAATCATGCAGATGCATGCATATACACATTATAGTTGACTATGACTCAGCTGTGTCACTTTTACATCTAGACTGAGTAGTTAGTTAAAAATAGAGCCTTGGGTTGTTGGATTGCCCATAGTTCATCAAAGAATATCATAATTTATATGCTTTAACCTCCACACTTAGTATTTAACCAGTTCTGCATTAGCATCTGAGAACATCTGTGTTTTTACAACACTATCAAGTTTCTTCACTTCTTCTATAACTGAATGCAATTAACTTCAAGTTCAGAAACAAAACAAAGAACCTTCTGCAGCATATATGGTTGAGGGTTTACAGTAGATAGTTTCCACTGGTGTGAATTTGCATTTCAGTCCCCATGCCAGTTCCTCAGTTTTCCTTTCTCTCAACCAAAGTCAAGGAAATATTGTGCAAATTGCAGCATTGCACTAATGTTTTTGGCTAATCAGGAGCGGACTTGTCCAGTAACAGTTCATTTTTTTGTTCTTATTATGAAAATAAACATAAGGAGACAGGGCAGAGATGGGATGTATTTATATATTTTCTAGATATTGATATCTGCACTTTTTTCTTGATTTTCTGTAGGTATGCAGATTGGATAAGAAACATTGAGCAACAGTATTCAGAAATTAAAAGGCAGGACAGGAATTATTTTGAGCTAAATTGAATGCAAATGATCTCTGTGTAAAAGTATTCTTAGCTGCTGCTGGCCTTACTTTTGCTAGAAATGATCTTGCTAAACTAGTGAATTTGCTACATTAATTCTCTTTTAAAAATTGTAATTTAATCTTTTTTTAAAAAAATAAGGACACAGTTGGGAAAAAAGCTGGAATAATATATTGGACATTAAGCAATTTCACAGGTTAGCTAAGATTTTAAACTAAGTATGTAATTTAAATTCGAGTATTCTGTTCTTTCATCATAATATGGGATCATCCTCATGGCCGTCTAACATGACATGAATATGACCCATTATCTCTTTTTCCTCCCATGTCTTCAGAGTATAGCTGAGGCAGATTAGCCATCCTTATCTTGTTCCACGTTCAAAATAAGTTTACTTTTTCTCCCAAAATATACATTCAGGCTACTTCACCAATGAAGTTTTTGCTAACATGGTCAGAAATTTGAATCTGTCTAGCTTCTCTTAGTTTAAACCATTATAGGCTTTGTCCTGTTTCTTCTGGTGACTGGGAATGACCCTCCATGGCGGCTTTGGCTTGAGGCTGGTTTCTACAGAAGAATTATCCTATTTATTTCCTGACCAGAGCTTTTCATA
Organism: Oxyrhabdium leporinum; assembly: GCA_032468155.1. Lineage (NCBI taxonomy): Eukaryota > Metazoa > Chordata > Lepidosauria > Squamata > Cyclocoridae > Oxyrhabdium > Oxyrhabdium leporinum. The sequence goes on along the minus strand of JANHFL010004041.1, from coordinate 62,206 downwards.
GGACTTGCCATGTCTTTCACAGACTTCTTATAAACACAAGTTTAGCTAACCTGTGAAATTGCTTAATATCCAATACAGGATTTATACCTGTATTTAATTGATAGTCCAGTCAACAGGTTACAGGTGCAGAGAAGGAGTACAGAATGAAGCAGGATCAACTCTACTTAGGCTCCTATTTCATGCAACAATTTTCTGAATAACAATATTTGTCAGCTGAGCACATGGATCTAAGACTTTCAAATCACACTAGAACTGTGTTTAGAAAAATCCTGATAAGTTACAGCACTGAGCACCAATGCCAGCAACTTATTATACAGGTAGTTCAACAGGTGGCTAAACTTGCATTGTAAAAACCTTCCTACATTTGCCTAAGCCTGTCCCAGCACTTGATAGATAAAAGTTGAAAAAAATCGACCAATAATTCTGTGTGATACTTTGTGAGAAGGGGAAACAAAAGCAAGGCAATCTACCAATCCTATTAATCTCTGTTCTTAACTTAACTTGTAATTTATATGTATGGATAGCATTCTTTTTCAGCCTTTCAGAATAGAGACTGGCAATGGATGGAATAAATTTTTGTTCACATTTTTTGGGAGGGGGGGGGCAGGCTGGCTTGAGTTCTGATGTTTAACATTTTAATATAACCTTCTGAAAAAGCCCCATTTTGTATTGCTTGGGCAAATCAAATTTATATGGATGTTTTTCTCTCAGATCTGACAAAGTGTAACCAACTGTTTTGCAAGAAAAATAATGTTTGCTGTTGTGATAGTTTTAGTTAAATTAGCTTACTAAACTAGCCAATTACCAAATAAAAGTGCATAAGGTCCTATGTCTTCTCTGAGGTCTTAAATCCATAGAATTTATATTTAAATCATTCTCCAAGGCCCAAAATAGTAATTTCTTTTTATGAAAATACCAATGCATTATAAATTAAAAGAGGCAAAAATGAGACTGAAAGATTCTAAATGCACAGACAATTCACAAACACATTTCTAAATTAGGGATTTAAAGTAATTGCTCAACAGATTTATCTAAGCCACGTTCAAACAAAGAAAAAGCTGTCTATTTTGGATAGCTAAAGAGGTTACAGTATGAGTTCCCTATTTATATTTTCCTCATCTAGTATTTATTAAATCGTTTATACCTTATTTCTGATAGACATTTATAAACAGTTTCCTTGAGACAACACTATCTTTTCTCATTTTTTTTAAAAATTCCTATCTTAAATATAATTGTCAAGGTACATATTTGGGGTAGATACTCCCAGTTTGGGCTTTTCTTTAATAACCTTTTTCCCCTTTGAAAAGTTTTGCTTAAGAGTTAGCAGAGTATGTATAACTGTTAATGCTCTTTATTTTATGTTTTTTCCTTGCTCTGTGTTTAATCCATATGGTGTCCATCAAGTTATGGGAAGGAATGTGAATTGCATTCTCTCAGATTCACTTGCTGGTCTTTTTAACAGATTTTTTTTTTTGCTTCATTGACCAATTTTTTTTTAAAAGAGATTTTCCATATTTGGCTCACTAATACTCCCAACTGGACTGTGCAGGTGGTATTTCTTCTGCCACAAGAGTTTTTCATCAATTGTCATCACTATAATACACAAAGTTCAACTTTCCTTTTTTTAATATATCTGATTTGGTGGAACTAAAAATACTCACAATTCACAGTGACTCGGACTTGCTTCACATCAGCTGTGGAAACCTCATTTGCAGCTTTGCACTCATATTTGCCTGACTGCTCTCGTGTTATTCCCAGGATCTCCAGGAACTCTTCTTCACCTTCAAATTCTCTGCCTGTGAAAAGAGAAAAAAGCTGAACTTAATAGTCTTCAGTGTATATAAGAAGAGCTATAAAAGCAGATTGATGAAAGCCAATCCAAAATGCAAAAAAAAAATGTCCAATTTTTTTCTCTACCTGCTGTTTTGTAATTGTTTATTTTGTAGCCTTTTTGATGTGTTGAACTTAATTAGTAAGTATTATAATTTAATAAAAAAAGTTCTCAGATATAAATCACTCAAACTTATTATCAGTTCTAATATCCTATTCTGTGCATTGAGATTTTCTTTCAGACCTTTGGCCCTTCTACATGCTTATAAATACCCATCAGATTTTAAATACTAACAAGCAACAAGATGATGACTCTATATTACAGACGGAGAAACCAAATTATGCAGCATATCCCAATGCCAACTTGGCCCTGACCTCACATCTAATGTAACAATGCTATTATTGCAGGACATAATAATGCCACCAACAGAATTAGTGGAAGATATACTTGCTTATTGTCCTACATGCTATAGCATTAGTGGTCTGCAATGTCCCGAATACTGCAGTAGAATTTGTTATAGTTTCTATTAAGGCTTGCTTAAGATTGTGACCTAATGTTTTGGCTAAAATTGGCCTTATGGAATGATTTCTGCCTTCCTTAATTCTTGAGAGCAATTCTATATTCTCTTAGAAGTTAGTGATGGATGAAAATTTCAAATGTCATGGCCTCTCTGCCCATTATTTAATTTCATCAGATTTTAAAAGAACCAGTTTAGAACTAAAACAATACATTTTTGACCTTAAGAAAAAATGGAGAATTTTTGTCTCATTATAAAGGTTGCTTGCTCAGAAGACACTTCATTCATACTACTGTAAGTATCTTACATATAAATTGTCCATCCTGAACATAAAAGCCTTTTTCTATCTGGACAAAATGCTCTATCTTCCATAATGCTAGAAGGGAAATGAGAGACAATATCTCCTTGCTTAAAAGATGTTTCTCTATTTCTATAGTGGCAACTGAATTAATTTCCCATGTCCTACCTGTCAGATACAAAAGTTCACACATGAAGGTCCAATTAAAGTGATGTATTGCTAATCATGCTTATGCACAAGAATGTCTCAAGTAATGATTAACACCTGCCTGGCATTAGATAAGGTCCAATGGAATTTAAGGGAGATTGGATTTAGTTGTTTATGCCTACATAGGGATTCTAGACTGATCCCTCTTCTAACTATGCCCCAGATTCTGCAACTTCTCCTATTCTATCCAAGCTTAAATCCTTGATTTATTAATGTTTCCCTTAGTTAACCATTTATGCAATTCTGATAAAGAAAACATTTCTACCTGAAAACTGTTAAACTGAAAAATCAGGAAGAGTTGCTACAGTTTCATGTAGCAGTTGATGTAATGGTTTTGGAATAGCTTTTTAAATAATCACCCTCACTGTTTGTTTGGAGCATTGGTCTCTGATCAGACATACATTTATTAATGATGTTTGTTTTAAAAGTATTTATATTACACAATACTGTATGGGGCATCAACTTTACAGACACTTGAGAAACTTGATAGCTGAATTCTTATAGGAAATAATCTAAACCATTTCTCTCAGAATACTAAGCAGATATGAACTTATCTCTCCATGGGATTTTATCCTTCTCTGAATGTTATGATGAGTTCTTGGTAATTTAATGTGCATTTAAATTACCTAATGAGCTCAGGAGCTCAAAAGGGGGACAGAAATAATCATTGAGGTTTGCAAAAAGCTTGTGAAACAAATTCAGAGGGATATCTAGCTTAATATGTAACATGAGATAGATAGAGGATTATGTATTATCTAAAACTACTTTCCTATTGTCAATGGACAGTCATTGCAGTTCCCTCTGGAAATGATACATTTGACATAAGATTGTTTTCATTTAATTATTCTGTTCTAAATAATAAAGGAATGCACCTAGTAAGTGGTGCATAAGCAATTATTTCAGGCCCTAGCATTTGGGTTATTTTCACACCTACCTTTGTGAAACAAAATACTTAGGCATTAGAGAAGTATTAAATATGCAACTTAATTGATGTTATTAGAAAATTCATATTGATCAATGTAGACTGTATGTTTGAAATATTTGTTCATCTTTAGACAATCATGCCCTACAATCTCTGAAGATACGAGTAACATAGAATAATAGAATAACAGAATAATTGTTGGAAGGTACCTTGCAGGTTTTCTAGTTCAATCCTATTGCACCATGCCAACTAGGAATGGATAAAACAATTATGTCTTTGAAATTTCTATTTCATTTACTTTTACAGCATTGAAAAATGTCCTGTTATGCGACCCAGTAAGCGTGCTTTCTCTCTTGCCACTATGCTTTCTGTAACAGCTTCTTCTTGAGGTCTATGTCATTGCAATACTCTTCCAGCAAGTTCTGGGTTTTGTGAACCCACTAGAATGCTAGGACTGTTTTAATTGTTGTATTCTCTGTGTGACTATTATCTACTTCTATTTCATTTCTCTTCTAAAAGTAGCCTTTGTTAATCACTCCGTCAGCAGTTGTTGAAAGTTATGACAGTGCTGAATGAGGAAACTCATGGCTGCTGCTCAAGTTTTGGCCATTACAGCATCCCTGCAGTGATTGCAGTTTGGTTGCTTGGCAATCAGCTCACCATTACAACAGTCACAGAGTCCTGTGGTCATGTGATCACCATTTGAAACCTTTACTGTTGGCTTTCATCAAGTAAAGTTAATGGGTAACTGGCAGGAGGTCACAAATGACAATCACATGACATTGCTCTTAAAAACCACATGGGACTTGCTTAACCACCACAACTGGAACTTCCATTGTAAGTTTGTGTGGTCACATGAAATTGGGCTTCATGATCGTTTTGCTTAGCGACAGTCCCAAATACCATCATTAACTGAGGTCAACTTGTAGTATAGTTTTAACTTTTCCTAGATACTGTCTTCAGCCATTTGAACATAAGGCATCCTTACAAATTCAGTTAAAGGTAAAGGTAAAGGTGTAGGTGAAGGTCTCCCTGCATGTTTTACTCTACTAGTTGTGACTGACTTTAGGGGGTGGGCTCATCTCCATTTCTTAAGCCTAAGAGCCAGATTTGTCTGGAAATGTTCCCGTAGTCATGTAGCCAGCATGACATCACACCACAGCACGGATTGTATGGCAAAGCATGGATGCTGTCGCCTTCCTGAATGTTTACAAAGGTTAAAGACTACATCTAGGCAGCTTGAGACCCAAGTGCTGTGAGACAGGTGAGCTCCCGTTATTTGTCCTAGCTCATGCCAACCTAGCAGGAGCATGTAAATACAAATTCAGTAATAGGCAAAAAAATAATTCCATCCATTGGTCCTTATGTTGAACTGAAAAAAGCCACAGATATTTGCAATGTAATCCCAACAATGTCTGTTACATCATGACTTTCCATTAAATTTAATGCTTCATCCTTAGTTTTCAGATTCAATCCCTGCATTCTTATAATAAGGCTAAGGAAATTTAGCTCAAATCCTGGGCAGCTACTGTAAGCCACTGTTGATAGCACTAGGCTAGCCTTGAATAAGGCTTATCCTTATCCACAGCCATGAGTTCCAAAGCACAATGCACATTTATTTTAAAAATCACTCTGGTGATAAAAAATAATCATTATTATAATTATCATCACCATCTCAATACTACTGAGCATTTCAGTTTGCATCTCTTTCAGAAATGCAATGTTATTTGCCAATCCAGTTCTGAAAACTGACAATGTGAATCTTGCTAGTCCAATTTAAATGTCTAAGAGTGTTCTACTGCTAGCTTTGAGTAAAATGAAATGAATAGTAAGAAGAACAGAGTCTACTGGGAGGCATTAAATTGTCAGACTCAAACAATAAAAAATGAACAACAGGAGACTGGTTAGTTGCTATCCATTTTATTACAATAAATGAAACTAGAGGAAGGTGGCCATTTGGGGTGATTTTAGGAAAAATCCTCTGGATTTTAAGTGTTTTATAATTAAATGGGGATTATAACCTATTTATTGACATTTTTAACTGTGATACCTTGACATAGTTCCCTCTGGGTGGGTTTCAAATGATCTTTGTAGATCAGCTTAATATATTCCAAGTGATTAGGCTTTCTATGCCACTTTTCTAAGGCAAATACATTTGACCTTTACCAAACTGACCTTTTTTTCAGTGACATCATATAAATCTTGGTTATATACCACTTTCTTAGTGTTCTTTACTTTAGGGAATAATATGCCCTTCAGAGAATCCTTGGTTGTTAGTTATCACAGTCTCCCTTAGGTGATACTATGCCAGGCTATAGCCATACTATATCTCTCTCTTCTCATTAATTTCATGAGACATCAGATTAATTCTAAAAAGCTTTTGACTAATAATCAATTCAGGCAACCTGCCATGCAGTCCTTTACTAAATTACTCCACAGTTACTGCAGTCTCTGGCAGGTTCTTCATCTTCCTACATAATGTAGGAAATATTATTTTTCCGGTCATCATCTTCCATGGAATTCTTTTATCATGATGCTGAAATTTGACTTAAGCCAGCATTTTACAAAAACTCAGCATCAAATGTGGGCCAAATATTTTGATCCTGCTATGTTTGATGTTATAACTCAATATCTCTTGGAATCTAGGAGGAAAAAAATAAAGGTTTCACTGCATAGATACAAGGACAAAAACTTTTGAATTAATTTTCATATTTTATGGCTGTTTTTTATCTGCACCTTCTAAAATGGATAGCAGTAGAAGCATGCAGGTTAAGTAACTTTTTAAACAAATGCAACTCAAGTCTAAAAGTCTCTATACTGAATGACATATTTAACTTTAGAGAATGATTTGCTGGTTTTGTATGTCTCAGTTGCATGCTTTGTATACTGAGCCACAGATTTACTATCCATTCCGTTAACAAAGGCATATGGTATCTAAAGAAAATCTTCTGGCTTTTCCCAAAAATCGTATGTTGGGAAATATTACTTCTGAATGTGGATTACAATGTTTAGTCAAAGAATTTAAGAGCTGTCCCATTAAAATTTCCATTAAGATCTTTGGAAATAAAAAGATCTTACACTATTATACAAAGCACAGATCACTTTCTTACATGTACTTTGGGCACATTGGGAATTGCTTCTGCAACATCTGACAACATACTTAATATTTTGTAGTTTTGTAGTTTTGTATGTTTTATATTTAATATTTTGTATTGATAAATGCAAATCAAAAATCACTGTCAAACACAGTCTAAAGTTGTAAGTTGTTAATATACAGTGGCAAGTTTATATTATTTATAACAAATTCTTTTGTATTTCCCTGGATATTCTGACTTGCTGATCTACATATAGGCATGTAATCACCCTACAGATAGTCTACTGCATAGGTCTTTCTATAATGTTTGGCAGAACATTTTAATATATTTTTGGAAGCATTATAATTTTCCTATTACTAACTATGGCATAGTTCAGAAATCAAAGACATGAAGAAACTGTTCCAGCAGGACCTGTGAAATGAATATCAGCCTCAAAAGATACAAAGCCAAGAATCAAATAACATTGATCAAACACAGGCAACAGCCCAATAGCTAAAAAAGTCAGATGATGAGGTAAGGCCGTCTAGCCTCTGCACTAGTGAGTACAGAGGAGAACTGAGCTGAACCTTCTATGAGGCTCCTTGCCAGGTAAAGGAATAAATATCTTGATTAGAGACAGCTGGCTGCAGAGTTGCTTAACAGGCAGGTCTGACCCATGATCCTGATCGGAAGCAACTGTCAGATCCCTGGTGCTTATATAGATTCTGTTTCTGAAATTCTGACCTGGAACTTGGAACCTGGAATGGATTTGGATTATTCTACTCCATGCTTCTGCTAAAGAAAAACCCATTCAGACAAGCTTCCTTCAGAGAGACTCTGTTTTGAGTTGCATTCTTTGCCTGGTCTTATTCTTTGGCCTTGAATAAACTGCTAAGTCCCACAGCAACTGTGTGCATGAGTATTTAGTTGGAACCAGAAGCAGGAGAGAGTATAGTAACTGGCCAAGACCTTTCTTCAACACTGCAGATTGTGTTGCTGGAAATCTGTGTGAATTGTGGTTGCAATTATGTATGTTCACATAGGTATAGCCTGAATATTGTCTTTGGGTTTTCATAACTATGACTCTCTTTGGGAGTCTGATCTTTCAAGATTATTCATAGTTTTATTATAAAAAGAATCTTCTAAATCTAAATTAAAGAAATGATTTTTTCCAAAGAAACAATCAAGGGATACTAAAAGATCTGTAGCAGGTAGAAGCATTCATTTTATGTTTATTTTAGTTCTTTGTTGTGTATAAAATTGTACACTGTTTCTGTTTGTCAGACATCCACTGGCCTTGACCCCTCTCATACATAAACACAATGCCTATTAAGAAGACTAAATGTAAGTTTTTTCTCTCTCTCATACAAAATATTCTCAAAATAGTCTACTCTATCTTTCATTCAAAATACGTCACTGAAATATAATGATATTTTCCTTCAACATTCACTAATTTGGATTTTATTTTAATAATGAAAAGCAGGAAGTTTAAAAACAAACCGACCATAACAATTCCCTTTCACATAGATGTTTTCACAAAATATTCTGCATATAATTGCAAACACATTATACCTGTGTGGATTTTTTAACTCAGTTTCTTCCCCACACTTGTGGACAAAAATCTACATCTGCCTAACTACTTGTTGTTTTCCTATATTTGAACTAATATAAAATTAAAAATTATTCAATGTGCAATGGAGTATGCTTGCACATTATGTTATGTTGGTTTTTTTCAGATCCATTTTGTATGTGTTGAACAAAGACCAGCAATTGCTATGCAGTCATACTGAATAGTTTGTATTTAAAATTAGATGTAAATATTATCAATTAGGTGAAAATATCACCAATTGAAAGATGCCATTTGAAGTTTCCTGTATAATTTTACTATATTTTGGAAAGGGAACTTATACTCACTTTTTCTTGAGAAATTAAGGATATAACAGCATTGATATTTTCATTTGAATACCCTTTCTTCAGATTTTAAATCTCTTTTTTTAAATAACACTAAAACATAATGTCTTAAATTTGGCTAGACACAAGATGAGTCTTACTCATTTACGTTAGTCATTTGTTCAAGGTAAAATTTCCTGTGGAAACTTCCTAAAAGGTTTATTCTTCCTAGTAGCTTGGCAATTTTGGATTTCACATGTCCAGATTTCACATGTTGTTATAATGGTGGTAGACAACCTGGACCATTTGGCAAAAGAATTGCAGAAGAATGTCTTATTGGATAGAGGCCCATCACACAGTGTGTAAATAATTTGAGGGTTCTGATCTGAGCTGAAAAAGAGTTGGTTTATTTCAGGAGCAAGTAATCCACTCTTGGAAGATAGCTACAAATGGGGTACAGAAATCATATATTTTTATAGAAAAGGTGATCTTTTGTGGAGGCATAATGTTTGAGTTTTTACATGTCATGTTTATTCCGGTAAACGTGCAGTTCTGCTGAAAACCAAGTTTAATTTAATTAACCCTATTTGTGTTTATAGAGCTTCTTTGATGTATGGATTAAGTTTGGCTAAATTATTTGGGGGTTCAAGGAAGTTTGAGTAAAATACTTTTTCCTGTTTGCTGCTTTGACTTGATTACCTTAGTTTTGGCTTGGCTATCAATTGTCTAGTTGGAGGCGCGATTTCAGTAATCTTCTGCAACAGTGTTTACTTACATTTTTCCTAGTCTCAGTTAATTGTGGAATCTGCTAATAGTTAAGGGAAGTTGGAGACAATATAAGGAATAAAATATATTTTTATATGAAACTTTCCACAACAGCATATGTGTGTGTATGTGCGCATGTGTGTGCATATATATAATTCTATATTACAGTGGGATATTAAAATATAAAGTTTCAGTTGAGCTGAACTCATCTCTTGGCAGCAATACAAAAATGTAGTGGTATCCATAAGATGTAGTTAAAAAAATCAGTATGGTAGCCACAAAGGTGCTATTGAAGCTCTAACAATGACAATTTGATAACATACTCCATAACATATCATCAGAAGTATTGTTAGTAGTTCTTCCCTTTGTACTGTTTGTACTGTTAACGTGCATTATTTTTACTGTTCAGTACCTGCAATCAGAGCTATTTTCTTTCTTTACATTAAATCAAATAGTTAATGTAAATATGGAAAAACTCCAAGAGGCATTTGGGGCCATTAAAATAGAAAAAAAGTAATCTTAACAAAGGATCATAGTGGTAAGGACAGTTTTAAAATCCTAAATTAAATACAAATCCTATAACAATAAACATAAATGTTGTAGGCAAACTTAACAAATCTTTTCAGAGTTTTCCTATACATATATACTTTTATTTCTGACATTAAAGAAAAATGTTTTCTGTGCTTCTTCCTGTAACCCATGGGATTTGGGGCTTTTTTAAACAAGCAAATTATAACAGCATCAGCTTTCCTGGGAGTAAATGTTTTAAATTTGCATATAAACCCCAAGAGAAAGAAGAAAAGCTTGGATGCTTGTCTCAGAGCTTACTTGTATGCTTTTTCTGGCTCATTTCTTTTACTTCTTAGGCCAGTTTGCCTCATCATGCCGATTCCTTGGAGACCAGTGAAGTCAGTCTTAGTCAGCACTTAGAGGTAGGCAAGGTGAGTAAACAGGAATCACTAGGCATCTTGGAATGTCAATATGGTTAGGATCTTGTAATAAAATCTGGAGAGCCTGGCAAAGCCACTTTCTACTTCAACTTAAATGTAATGCAATTTAGGCAAAACTGAGGGTTTTTTCCCTCATATTTTCAAAATTTATTCATCTAGGATATATTTTCTCTAATTCTTTTCCTGAAACCCACTTCTTTGCTTATATGTGTACAATACATAGACTAGTAGGACAGTAGGACTAGGATATTTGGCCTGCATAAATAGAGATAAGCACAAGATGGCAGCAAGGAGAGGAAGCTTTGAGCAAGCATCCAAGCAGACATGACTGAACAGAAGAAGGAAAAAAAATTAGCAAAGAGGCATCAGAAATGGTAGCTATTTAAAATAAAACAATGCTTGGGATTTGCTAATAAAAACTTTTAACAGAGTAACAGAGTTGGAAGGGACTTCGGAGGTCTTCTAGTCCAACCCTCTGCTCAGGCAGGAAACCCTATACCAGGGGTGTCAAAACTCAAGGCCTCTGGGCCGTATCTGGCCCGTGGGGTCCTTAAATCTGGCCGATGGGGCTGGCCTGGAAATAGCAAAGGACTGGCCCGCAGTGCCTCTGACAGCCAAAATTGGGCACGGGGCATGCTCTGTTCTTGGCCTGGATGGCCTCTCGCTCTCCTCCACACCCCATTTGAACTGGCAAAGTGTTGCAAGAGGCTGCCCAGGACAAGAACGCACTGCAGGGGGTGCACGCATGCCCCCACACCCCATTTTGGCTGACAAAGTGCTGCAGGAGGCGTCCATCCCATCTGCCCCCCACTGGCCCATGGAAAAGTACAATGCTGATCCGGCTCTCAAAGAAATCCAGTTTGACACCCCTGCCCTATACCATTTCATACAAGTTTTTAAGAAGAGATTGGACAATCGTTTAATTGTTCTAATTGTTTGGAAATTTCTCCTTAGGTTGCTTCTTTCCTTGATCAGGAATTTTAACATTTTGAAGTTTTTTTCTGTGATAATCTGAAACATCACAACATGGTTAGATTTTTTTTTAACCAGTTCCTTAAATACAAAGCCTATTTCACAAAAGGCTAAAGAATGTATTAGTAGTTCCAAAACGGAAATTCAAACTGACCAATGAATACCTTGGGAGATTTGGTGTCTTCCAGGTGATTTCCTGTAATGTTAAACACAGGGCAAAATTAAAGGGCAAGTCTGACTGTAACTGCTTAAAAATATAGTCCAGCAAGGGGATAGGAAACCTCTCATCGAAAGTCTGGAACATTTTCCCAACTGTCCGCATTTATTTGACATATTACTCTCCACTGCCATCCTGCTCAAATACCTGTAAGTAATCCAATTTGCTTGTTTTGCTCATTCATCCTGCCTCTTGTTTGGACTCAGCTATGGTTATCAGGCAACAAGAAAGCTTTTGGTCTTGCTGTCTAAATACTAACAAGAAAACACTTAGAAAAATGATGTAACCAAGACACATACATATTATCCTGTTACAACAGTTAAGCCATCTTGAGTCTGTCTATTCTATAAATGGAAAAAAGGTGGATAAATGAATTACTTGTATCTTTCTTTCCCGCCTAACACCCTGCAGATAAAGTTGAGGCCGGGCTGGGTAAGAAACTTGAAAGTTACAACCCTAACATATCCAGAGATAGCCAAATTAAGGATGCTTTAAATATTTTGGTATTGTATTAGATATTTTTTTTTGATTGTGTACAATTCTGAGAGACTGCCTGAACAAATTCTTGCAGGAACCTTTTTGGGCAAGATTTTTCAGAAGTGGTTTGCCATTGTCTCCTTCCTAGGCCTGAGAGTGAATGATTGGCCAAGGTTACCCAGCTGGCTTTGTGCCTAAAACAGGCCTAGAATTCAATCTCCTGATTTCTAGCCTGATGTCATAACCAGTATACAACACTGGCCCCATTAACGATATATTAACTGTACAACTAACTATAGCTAACAGGAAATGAAAAGCAGTTCTGGAAAGTATATGAGAAAGGCTTTAAAATAGTTAAATGAGATATTGAATACAGGTAATTTTCAATTTAAGACCATAATTAAGCCCCAAATTTCTGTATTAACTGAGACATTTGTTAAGTGAGTTTTTCTCCATTTTATGACCTTCCTTGCCACAGTTGTTAAGTGAATCACTGCAGTTGATAAGTTAATAATATGGTTGTCACGTGAATTTGGCTTCCCTGTTGACTTTGCTTGTCAGAAGGTCGCAAAAGGAGATAACAGGATCTTGGGACACAGCAATATGAATAAATATGAACCAGTTGCCAAGCATCTGAATTTTGATCACATGACCATGGGGATGCTGCAAAGGTTATAACTGTGAAAAATAGTCATAAGTCACCTTTTTCAACGCAGTTCTAACTTTGAATGGTCACTAAATGAACTGTTGTAAGTTGAAGACTATCTGTGGTAATTCCAAGAGACTTTGTGTGCGTACGTGTCTCTGTGCTTCAATATTTAAAATTGTGTGTGAGGGAGAGAAGCTACAAATTTTGTCATATAAAACTGCTTATGGAATGATTCATAATTGAAACTGAACACAGGTGAATCGTTAAGGCTAAAATTTCAGATTAAATTTCAGTTTATGTTCAGTTAAAATAAAAGCCTGTTCAGGAAAGAATGGACTTTTTCTATTTCATAAAGAAATCAAAATCAGAGAGCAACTGTATCTAATAACTTCTACAAAAAAGAAAAAAAACTAAGCGTGCAAGGAAAAGTGACATTTCCATGTCACTTTTGACTGCTAAAATATATATTCTAGAATGGACTGTTGGTTTGAGTTCTTGGCAATTTGGTTGCAAACATTTCATGAAATGTTTCATCACCATTCGAGGAGACATCGTCAGTGCGTTTGAATTGTGCTTGTCTGTCGAAGCACTGGCCTTTAAGTACCTTTTCATGTGATGCAAATTGGTGAATGTTGTTTGTTCGGATACTTCTGAGTTATGGTCTGATTTCGGACTGTTTGATTGGCTGGCTGTTGCTGCTGAGGCTTAGTCCTTAGGTTTAAGTACTTTCTATGTGATGCATATTAGTGTTAATATTGTTTGTTTGAATACTTCTGAGTCATGGTCTTGTGAGCTGATTATAATCTTTGTTGTTATGCGGTGAGAAGCTCTGTTCATTTTAAATGCTATTTATCATGAGGTTGATGAGGCCGCATTTCTTTCGTTCAGACCATGACTCAGAAGTATCCGAACAAACAACATTCACCAATTTGCATCACATAAAAAGGTATTTAAAGGCCAATGCTTGGACAAATGAGCACAATTCAAAGCGCACTGACAATGTCTCCTCGAATGGTGATGAAATGTTTGCAAACAAATTGTCAAACTTGGAGTTCAAACCAATAGCTCAGCTACCAACCCAAGCCACTAATATTCAAGTACATTTCAATATTCTAGAATATTTGCAGAATAATGCAAATGCAGTTCTTTGTTCATTTACCATTCAATTACACAGAAATAAAAAATAAAAGTGTTATTAACACTTACGTTTTAAATTAATTCAAAGAATAGTACAATAGCAGTTACAATTAGATTTTCCTCTGATTCATGGGAAATCTTTAGTAAAGAAGAAACTAATATATGATTCAATGAAAGCTTCAAATGCTTTCACCAAACCCAAAGCTTTGAATCTAATAAAAGGCACAGAGATTTCAGTTTGGGTCACAAGATCCATAATTACTTTTTGTAAGAAAAGGCTGGGAAGTTGAGGAGTAGTTTTCTTTTGCAAACACTAAAAAGAAGAGGAAATAATTTGGTTTGGTACTGACTGCATTCAACTGAAACATATAATGGAGTTTAAGAATTGCTTGGAGGACAAGATTATATTGCTTGTTTAGCAAGTATTTGAGAGGCAATTAAAGCAAAACAACTACTGGCCCCCTTATTCTGCAATGATTTGGGAAACAAAATATTTACTAAATTAAATTCACCTGTCCTGTAAAAGGTAATAATAAGGTAGAGGGTTGAAGATGTGCAAATAATGCATAGGATTCTTGACAATTAGATTTTTGTTTGCAGATTTGAACTAAATTATTTCACTTCAAATGCAGTGAACTAATTCAAACCAAAGTTCATTTCAATCCAGACTTTTGTTCATAGCTCAGTTAATTTCACATGATGAACTTATACAAGAAAAAAATCTACAAAAGAACTACAATATTTTACTATTATTTGTGAATTGCCTAATAACTCTCATTTTCTCAAAAAAGTACAAATTACTAATATAAAACAAAAAAAATCAATTAAATATCAACACAGTACAATACCAAAAATTATATAGAGATGAAAATTAGGAATCCATTTTAAACAGGGCAGAATGCTCCAAATGATAAGTAAGAGCCAGTTTCATTAAATGGTTAAGGCAGCATGCTAGAATTTTTATTTATTTATTTATTTTCACATTTATATACCGCCCCATTCCGAAGACTCGGGGCGGTTTACAGCTTATAA
>JANHFL010004041.1:23963-47168 GCA_032468155.1 Oxyrhabdium leporinum | reverse complement strand
AATTTTTCTCTCTCTCTCTCTCTCTCTCTCTCTCTCTCTCTCTCACAGACACACACACACACACACACACACACACACACACACACACTCTGTGTGACAGAGTGGTGGTGCTGACAGGCAGTGGTGCTGATAGTCAGCAGATCTCCTCTAGTGAGGAACAGCTGCTTCCTTCACTAGATCTACAGGCAAGGAGTGTGGAGCATAGGCAAGCCCAGAGAAGGTCTGCAAGGCTACTTGGGAGAAGGTCGCCCCACCCCTCCTCACAAGGAACACCAGGAGTGGAGTAACTTAACTAGAAGCCGCAGGGAGTTAGTCTTTGCCAGGAACAATTGTTTGCTTTGCTTTATACTTTGGTTTATACCGGCTTTGACTCATGCCTGTTGCTGTTGCTTTGCTTGGAAGATTGCTCTTCGCCTTTTGTCCTGGGCCTTGCCCTTGTCCTGTGGACTGCTTTTGGCCTTTGCTTCGCTGTGCCCTTGCAACTGCTTCTTGCTTTGGACATTATCTTTTCCCTGAGGACAGCTATTGTCTTGAGCCTGGACTCTGCCTTGTAGACTGGACTTGGAATATTGGACCTTGCCTTGTGAGCGTGCTCCTTCTCTGTGGGCTTTATTTGTACCATAGAGACTGTTGTTTGATGGCTGCCTTCATTGTGGTGTGGGGGTGGAGCCTTACCGGTTGTTGGAGGCCATTTGCTGGACCATTTGTTGAGAGAAATAAAGGACTCTTAAGAAGCCTGCCTTACCTTGACCATCTGGGTCATAACAACATGCTTTGAAAGAGCAACAGAGTTTTGGAATGTACTATTAAAATATGAATTTTATGTGGATTATTATTTTCAGAAAGAGGAATGGAACAGCCATATGGGTGAACATATGCTAAAGTACCATAGAAGAGAAATAAACGTTTTATTCATCTTTAATGACAGGTTGTTATTTTAGTGAGAACATCTTCTATTGTGCTACAGTGTATGCTGTTTTCCAGAAATTGCATAGACTCCCATTTAATTTCTGCACCAGGAAAAATGCTTACCTAGCTTTATTTATATATATCCTAGTACAAGGTATTGTAATGATTCCATGATATTCAGACAAGGACTTTGAGCAAGCTGGACCATAACATTTGGGCTTGTTTGAAGAGTTGAATTAGCTTTTTTTTGGGGGGGCTTCTATCAGTTAATCTGTGATGGGGAAAAAATTAAAGGGTATTTGGGTATTTGTTTTCCAGTGAACCAAGCTCGTGGGCAGTTCCTCTTCTCTTTGATAGGAATTCCTGTTCTACTCAATTTGCCAATTCTTGGGCTCAATGCCGTAACTTTTTACATTCCTATGTCAGCCTTGGAAGCCATAATTGCTAGGCCTCGGCAGCTGCCACACGTAGCACATGGGAAATAGGGAGGGGGGTTGTTCTCATACCCTTAGAGATGTGCCAACATGGTTTCTCTAATAAATTCTTACTTGGATATAATCATGTCTGAGTGCTGAATCGACGAGCGGAACTTGGATGGAACCCTGACAGTAACCTAAATCTCCTAAACCAGTGGTGATTGAAGGGGAGACTCATTATCAAGTGAAAAAATATTGGATTCAAGGCTGTTTAGGGGACAATTACAATACTTGGTCCATTGGAAGGGGTACCTTTTGTCTGAAGCCATTTGGGTGAAGAGTTCAGATGTGAGAGCTGATAGACTGATTAAAGATTTCCATGACAGGTTTCCTTTGGAGGGGAGGGGGGAAGAGGAGGTTAATGGGTGTCATGATTAACCCCTTGTTTTTTGTTTGTTTTAGGATGGCTAAAATTTCAGGAGGGGGGAAGCCTGTCAGCTTTGGAAGCCATCATTGCTAGGCCTCGGTGGCTGCCACACATAGCACATGGGAAATATGTGTTGTTCTCATACACTTAGAGGAGGTTAGTAGACAAACCAAAATTCCTTTCGAGAGAGTCAAGGACAAACTGACCAGCACCTGGAAGAGGAGTGCCAGCAGCAGAGAGGAAGTTGAATCTGAAAGAGGATTGGGGAATGTGACTTTTGAGTACGGCTGGGAAGTGGATCTTTGATTTTGTTTTGGGTGGGAAAAAACCTAGAACTTCAGATTCAGTTTTTTTCCAGATCTGCCAACATGGTTTCTCTAATAAATTCTTACTTGGATATAATCGTGTCTGAGTGCTGAATGGATGAGCGGAACTTGGATGGAACCCTGACAGTAACCTGAATCTGAAGTTCCAGGTTTTCCCCAACCCAAAAGAAAATCAAAGATCCACCTCCCAGCCATACTCAAAAGTCACATTCCCCAATCCTCCTTCAGATTCAACTTCCTCTCTTCTGCTGGCACTCATCTTCCAGGTGCTGGTCAGTTCGTCCTTGACTCTCTCGAAAGGAATTTTGTTTTGTCTACTTACCCCCTCTAAGTGTATGAGAATAACTCCCCTCCCAATTTCCCATGTGCTATGTGTGGCAACCACAGAGGCCTAGCATTTATGGCTTCCAAGGCTGACAGGGTTGGCAGTTGCCTCTTGAAAAAGCACATTTGGGACAATAAATGTAAGAGTTAAAAGAAATTCCATTAGGGTGAATTTGGGCATTTTTACCCAGAGAAATTCATGTCAGGAGGAATTAAGGCTGATGATTCAAGCAGAACATCCCTACATATGTGCTTCACAAAGCTTGCTTTTAAAACATAAAGTGATACTGCTCCATTGCTTATTTCATAATACTTCTGGGGCTTCATTTGGCACTTCTAGTAGTTGGAAGAAACGTTTGCACATATGGTACACATACACAGTAGCATATTCTGGTGTTTCCAATTAGTTACTAGAAACACTGCTAATAATGTTGCTTCTGTGGGGCAAAGCGTCTTATGCAAAGTAGCATTAATGCCAGATACAAATGAAGTCTGGCTAACATTTCTGTTTTGCTAAAAGAAAGCCAAACATCTGTTGGGTCTGAAGGTGGGATACTTTGCATTTGTTATATTTTTTTAAAAATCAGGATATTTTTTCTTCTTTTTATTTAGAATGTCAGGCTTACTCCCAGTGGTAAAGAGTTCTTTATGAAGAAAGCTGAGTATGTCTTGAAAGTTTATACAATGCTAATATCACTAGCATGCCCAAAAAGATTATGTATCAGCCTAGCCTGCTGTAAGTGGCAAACTATTTTTTATTGTAAAGAGAAATAAAATAGCTGTGTTACTTTGTACACATGACGAAATAGGTGAGTACAACCCTCTTCAGATTCTTGAATGGACTTTTTGTTTTTAAAATAAATAAATAAATGAAACTATTAAAAACATCATAAACTGGAAAAGTGCCCCGCAAGAGCAAGCAGTAAAGCAGGAGTGCATTTAGTGTTTTGCACATCTCTAGACAGTACAGACCTTAACACTGTCTATACAACAGAAATAAAATAACCATACTATAAGAGAATATAAAGTAGACCAGGATGTTTCAAAATAATAAGGTACAGTATAAACTCGCATCAAATAAGTATCTCAGATGTTATGGGGTATTCATAAACAACAAGGTGCAGCTAACAAGATCATGTCTCTTGTGGCCACACTTCATATTTAAGCATGTAGGGGCATACACAAACATCTAAATAAACATAACTGCTAAAAGGAAATCATTCTGAATATCCAAGCTGGATAAAACAGAATCCAAGCTGCATTAGAAAACGTATCTTTGATACTTGCTTGTCCTGTAAAATCTGATGAGTCTAAATAGCCTCAACATTGAGGCAGAAGTACTATACTGAATGTATTTGACCTTTTTTTCATCCGTTCTTATATAAATGGGCTCAGAGAAAGGTCAGAGTAGCCTGGTTCTGGTTTGAATTGAATCCCCAAAAGGATATATTTGGGAATTAACACCTTCATGCTATCAGAGGAAGGTTAACTTGTTCCTTTTGCAAAGAAGCAGAGAAGCAGAGGAAATGTGGACATTGTTGTATTTCAGCATCCAATCATTATCCTAGCTAAGAATCCATGTTTTTGTTTTAAAAATGACAGGTTTAATGACTGGGGTGAAAGGGAAGAATGAAGGATGTGAAAAAGACAGGAGAAATGCTGCAGAAGAAAATTAATATTAAAATATAAGGCTGAAAGCAAAAAAAAAAAAGTGAACTGAAAGTTGGAAGGCTGATTAGTAGAAATAAATGGAACAAAAGAGAGAAAAAGAGATAATAAGTCACAGTGTCCCCATAAAAGTCCAAGGAGAGATAAAACAGAGAAAATAAATCAAGTAATTCTAAAGACCCACAGAAAATATGTTGTGGTAGAGAGACCCATGTGCCTCTTGTGAGCAGATAAGCACTTTATTCTGCCACGCACTAGTTATCAGTGTTGTTGAATGTACAAAATATCAGGATCCTGAAAGAACTGCTTAAGTACTTTTGCTTTAGCCAGTATTCTTCTAATTATAGGAGCTGGATTTTCTTAGGGGCTTTGTCAGTATATATCTGTGAGAATTCCAGGATTTGTTACAATATTTAGAAGAGAGGGTTTAATTAATGTCTTTTTTGCAAAGTCCCTATGAGTAATTAACCTTTGCAAGTCTATATTTTTCCACTGGGAAAAGAAGATGAAAACAACATGGCTGAAATAACTCACTGCTGAGGAGAAGAAGGAAACAAAATCCAGAATGCAATAATCACAGTAACTAGAAAAGTCATTATTTCATTATGTTCTAAATATTTTATTATATTCTAATCTTAGAAGCTAAGAATGAAATGAATGTTTAATCTACAAGGAAAAGATAGCATTTTTTTCAGGGTTGAAATTAAAAATGCAAAACTTGTTGAGCTGGGGAAGAGACATCCTTTAGAAAACTGAAACCGAATGAAAACTGAATGGAGACTTAGGCAGAAGATTAGAAAAAGTTGGATGCACCCTTTCTTGAGAAGAACTTCAGAGTATGATCTGAAGCCTCTAAAGCAGGAGATTCTTCCACTATGTGAATGAGAAACAAGACAAGAGAAAATAAGACAATAATTCTCTTACCACTCCAGCCTGTGGGAAGGGAGGTATTTTGTCTGTCAAATGCCAGAAGGGTGGGTACAAATGCTGCAAGTAGAGAAGGAGGCCAGTGGGCCAAAGCTTAAAAGGAAATCAACAGCAATTTGTCTCCACCACTATTTATGTTTCAAGCACATGACAGGCTGTCAGTGGAAGACAAAGCTGCAAAATTTACTACCTTCTAGATCTGAGCCACAGCCCTGCATTTGGTGAGTCACTTAGTCTAAAGTCTGTGGGCCTCCCCAGGCCTGTTTCTCAAAAACAAACAGCAAACATGCAGGTCAGGTAGGATGACATGGAAGGCTTTTTCAAAATACATTTAAACAGGTCCTTGTCTCAATGTGAGTTTCTGAGGGTGGTCCATTAAAAGCTGCCTGACCTTTGATTTCTTTGTTTGCAGTTGCCTGTTGGATGAGCTGAACACAAACAAGAGCCATGTAGGAGTCAGAAATTCTGTTTGTAAAAACAGATCAACATTAAGGATAAAAAGAGCAAAAAAAAAAGTTTTTTTCAGAGAAAAAGGAAAGGGAATAGCTGTGATTTTATTCATACTTGTGAATGGGGAAAATGCACAACATTTGCAAGCTGATATTGAAACCTTTTTTTACTATAACCCAGGCAGTGAGAGAATAAGTTAAAAATCTCTCTAAAGTGTGTTTATTTGCTTGCTCATCACGTTATCCAGTATCTTCTTCATTTGCTGTTAGCAAGCAAGACTCTAAAGGGTCAGGAGAATGATATGCCTTCAATCTCATTACAGTTTTGAAAAGATATATGTCCAATCTCTTTGGTAAAGATAACTGTATTTGTACCATACAAAAATCCATAGCATATTATAGCATAATTATAGCATAAAACAAGTACAGTGTAATTGAATGTACAGAGTTTATACTTAATATAACAGACAATTATACAGACTAATACAACTTTTCCAGACCCATCTATTTAAATAAAATCATGAGATAGGTATATTCAAGTGGATTCAATGTATGGAATGAGACTTGAAAGCAAACAAAAGAATATGTATTATACTATATACAATGCAAGCAATGTTTGTACATTAGGTTATGCATATAAAGAAGTATACTGCTTCTTTATTTACAGTTTCAGCTTAATAAAGGAATATCTATCTATCATCACCTATCATCTATCTTTCTATCATCTATCTATCTCAGCCGTCATCTTCCAATTCCTCCATTCATTCACTCATCCTATATGCTATTCTCCCTTATTGTCCAAGAAGGAATATTATGCAAAATGCACAAAAGAAATAATGTACAGTAAGAAAATAAATTATAGATATTAAATAAAATAAGAAAAGGATATATAGCTAAATCTAGGATTTTTTCTCCTGTTCACTATGTCTCTCCATACATTTCTATTTTTGAAATTATCTTTCTTCTGTGTTCATATATTGCCTTTTGGTTTTTAGTTTTTTTCTCTTCTTTTTTTAAAGATCCCAACTCCATTTAACCACAACTTTCTCATTTTCTCCATCTCTCCAACTTCCTCTCATCCCATTTATTTTTATATTTGTTTTGTGATTCAATCCTTATTTTTCCTATAGAACCACTATATATGATTATAATCATAGATACAGAGCATCTGAATATTTTTCCCAATGTATCTTCTTTGTTGCTATCTACCAAAGTGCTGGTCATAAGCATATTTCTTGATTGATGATTATCTAAACAGTAGAAGTTATCTACTGTTTCAAAATCTTGATTGCCAACTCCACGACTGTTTGTGCTTGATCTGGTGTCATTAGTTTGCCCTTTTGTATCTTTTTGCTCATTTTTTCATAGTCCTTGACTTTTATTACAAGACTTTGGATATAATTATCATTGCCAGTTATGACAGTAACTTCTAATACTAGAGTTTCTTGTAAGTAGGGACTATCTTCTAAGGCATGGGTGCGAAACTCAATCGCATCATGTGAAGTCATGTGACATATCATGACTGTTTTGTCTTTGCAGAGGTGGGGTAGGTATGGTGTGCATGTGATGCATCCAGCTGCCAGTTTGATACCCTTGTTCTAAGGTATCTGATGAATAATTTTAGAGAGCTGGTATATCCAGTCAGGTCATAAATATCCATAAACATAAATACTCGAAAAGACCTCCAGTTCTTCCACAGAGGTATGTTGAGTACCATACAAATTGAGGGTCCCATCACCTGATGCTGAATAGTTGTCCTCTTTAGGAGGTCTATCCATGTGCTTTGCTTGATAAAATATAGTCGTTTACAATTATTTTGTCCTGAAAAGTATAAAATTATATCTTTATTATTGTCATGAAAATCATCACATGCTTATAGCATCTTTCTATCTCTCTGCTTGCCAATATCTGTACCTGCTTGCTTTAATTGGGTGGCCCTGTTGGATATATACTATTGTATTGAATATCTGCTAATCCTTACCAGGAATATCCCTACCACTATCATCAAGACTTGACAGAGATTATACACCATATCATTCAGCAACAAATTTTCTGTTTCATAATTCAAGCCTATTCAAGCTGCCAGACACTTTCTCCAAGTTAACAAATGTACAGTAAAACTTATTTCTTAGATTCATTCTTAAATCTCCTTGTATTTCTCCTAACTTATCTAGCAACAGCTAAGATACTAGGTTACATGGAGAATTGTCAGTGTAACTCATATTCATTGTTTTCAAAAGTCAAGGGATCACAACATTTCCCTTGGAATTTTTGCAAAGTGATGTCATTGTCAGCTGTGCCATCATCGGCTTGGTGCCTTGCTGGCTTCTGCCATCAACTGTTAGGAGGAAGAAGAAGGAGAACAAATGGACAACATGTATGGCATAGGTGGGAAAAAGGGAGGGGAAGACAACAGTTTGATGGAAACCAGAGGTGCAAGAAAATCAGCCTGTACCAGTCTTAAAAGCCATGAAGCTAATAATGCAATGTGGATTGGTCTAAACATCTGAGCAGTTCTCAAACACCTATGCAGCTCATCATTGGCCAAAGATGAACTGGTCATGGGAAGAGGGCTGGGACGATGAATAAAATTTTGTAATATTTTGTGTGGGGACCTTAGTTCTAGTCTGCTTTTACTGCAACCAGTAATCCTTAGTAAAACTGTCTCTCACTTCAACTAAATGGAGTCGAGGGTCTTTCTTTCCTAGGGACCTAGCTGGGGCAAGCCTGACAATCATATACTAAACTTGACTATCTATTGCGAGGGGGATGCACTAATAACTTTCTCTGAGCTGCATTATTCTGTATGGAAGGCAGAATAATGGTTACAGAAGATATTTACTCTGAGTTGACAATAAATGCTGCCA
Source organism: Oxyrhabdium leporinum (assembly GCA_032468155.1). Lineage (NCBI taxonomy): Eukaryota > Metazoa > Chordata > Lepidosauria > Squamata > Cyclocoridae > Oxyrhabdium > Oxyrhabdium leporinum. The sequence continues at coordinate 38,855 of JANHFL010004041.1, read as the reverse complement.
TGAAGTAGCAGAAATAAGAATTCTAAAGGTGTTCTTTGCAATTGATCTAAAAGTTCAAGATGGTTTTTGTTAAGTATTTTTCCCCTTGGTCAAGTTGAACACAATCAAGATTATTATTCACAGTTGTACAAGACTGACTAAATACATCCTTCCCTCATCACTTATTTTCTTATTTCTTGACTTGCTCTTAAAACTGCTGGCTTGTGCTTCTGAGTCCAAAATCTAAATAGGATGCTGGGTTGATTAAAAACAATTTTCTGGCTTAAAGGTTATGCCAATATCCTGGTGGGAATTTTAAACCATAAATCTTAGTAGTCCACAGTTTTCAGGAGAGGTGGGACAAGAGACATTTATATGCATTATAAATGATAAATTTGCCAACAGATTGTAACAGATTTTTCTACTAAAGGGTATTTTCTTAGGCAATTTTTAGTAAATGCAGCTTTGCTCATGCTGTGAATCAAAGAACATGGGAAGAAGACAAAGAAAAATCTAAGAAAAGAATAAAAAGAGAGTCATTAGAAAAGAAAGTGAAGAACCTAAATGGAATGGGATAAGATGAATATATATTAAGCAGTTTGGATGGAGTCAGGAAAGAAAGAAAGAAATTGAGAAAGGGAATCTAGAAAATGGGCAGCATGTCTTATTTGTTTGTTCGTTAATAAGAACTGGAAGAACATGAAAACTACTCTTTCTACTCTTTCATGATACTATGATAAACTTGTAGTTTCAAAGTTTCAGATGGTTTAATGTTGGACATTTCTATATACAATATACTCCCCCAAGTGATTCATATAGTTACAATAAAATATCATCCTTGACTTTTGTGGTTATTGTTAATGTTAGCATTATATCAAAAGGTATTCTTTTGCATTTTAAATAAAATACCAGAGGGAACTAAATCTATCCTTGAAAATAAAATTTGTCCCCATAATTATGTTACATTCTATGTTGTTTGGTGCATATTCAAAATATATAGTCACATGGCTTTCATTAATTCATGTTTAAAACATATGTTTCTTAGAAGTACTATTGAACCCTTTTAACATTTGAGCTGGAATATAAGTTACCCACTATGTTCTTATGACTTTTATAGGAAATTCATGTGCTCACCATTATTATTCAACTCATTCCAGTACAATTGGCTTGGTCCATTATTTTTGTATGAATAATGTGGCTAACATTGTTAATTCTTTGGCACTAAGATTGCAAACAGTTGTAGAATGGAACCTTCTGAAGCTTTGCTTCTATTGATTTTGTGTCATATTCACCTTTTCCCACAGTGTTCAGGTGACTGACCAGCAAAAATTCTACCTCTTTTTTAGAATATTTGTTCAAATATTCCATAGTTAAAAGCATATCTTGCCTATTTTCCTTCCTTTTTCTCTTTGTGTATATGTATCTGCAATCATAATATAATTTATGTTACATTTATATCTATATTGACTTAATGCTGGACAGAAAGCTATGTGATTCCACAGTATAAGAGTCCATGAACATCCCAAAATGCCAGTTCACTTTTCATGAATATTTCTGAAGGTTTTATAGCTATTTCACAAGTTTTTTTTTGGCAGTTTGTCATATGCATTTGATGTCTCCCTTACCTAACTTTGACAGTTTCTCCATTCAACTAGTTAAGAGTGACATTAGACCAGACTAAGAAACAAATACTACACAGTGGATATAAAAACTCTACACACCCCTGTTAAAATGCCAGATTTTTTAGATATAATATAATCAGATCAAAATAAATCACTTCAGATTCTTCCCCATCTTTAACATAACATATAAGCTGTACAATTCAATTAAAAAACAAACTGAAATCTTTTAGGGGAAAAAATTTGCACACTCTTAAACTAATACTTTGTTGAAGCACCTTTTGACTTTATGACATTCAGTTCATTTAAGGCACTCACTTTTTGGATAGGCTATCAACATGGCATATCTTTGTGGAAATCTTTGTCCACTCTTCCTTACAAAACTCTTTCACATCTGTCAGATTGCAGTGACATCTCCTGTGCACAGCCCTCTTCAGGTCACCCCATAGATTTTTATTTGGATTTAGGTCCTTTTCCTCTCCCTCTCTGCCGCCATGTATTTTTGTATGTGTATTTCGAAAGATGACTTTATTGTTCATCTATTTGTCAACTGGCCGGATAAAAAATGTGGAGAAGAGGCATTTTAATACCTCTCACCCCTCTAACATAGTGTAAATAAGAAATAGGAAGGTTAACTCTATTTAGTAGTTTTCATGTCCAAGTATTCATTGTTTTTGCTTTACAGTTTGAGCTCATATACACATAAAACCTTCCAGTGATGGAACACCCACAACTTCTGAAGTCAAGCCATTCCACTGGTTAATAGCCCTCACTAAGGAAATTTCTCCTTAGTTGTAGGTTGTCCTGCCCTCAGGTGCAGGTTGACTCCATTCTTACTGTGGCAGTCTCTTAAATATCAACTCACCCCCTAGTATTTCAAGTGTGGTCTTACTAAGGCATTATAAAGTGATACTAATCCTTCACGTGATCATGATTCTATCTCTCTTTTAATGTAGCCTAGGATTGCATTGACTTTTTTGATGGCTGCAGCACCCTGGTGGCTCATTTTTAGGTGATTGCCCACTAGAACTCTAAAGAACCCTCTCACAGTTACTGCTATTCTGCCAAATTTCACCTAATCTGTACCTGGACATTTGGTTTTTCTTGCCTAAATGTAAGACCTTACTTTTGTCTCCACTGAATTTCATTTTGGTAGATAAGATCCAATGTTCAGGTTTGTTGAGATCCATCTGGATCTTGAGCCTATCTTCTGGGATTTTGGCTATTCCGACAGCTTGGCGTTGTCTGGTAATTTGATGAGTTCCCTTTCTATTCCCTTATCTAAATTGTTTATGTAGATATTGAAGAATACTGGGCCTAAAATGCACATCAAAAACCTGGCATTTTAAACAGGGGTATGTGGACTTTTTATACCCATTGGGATATAAGAGATATTGGGACCACTTTTATTGTAACATCTACAGTAAAAGAACCTTTAAAGTCTGAATGTGCTCCCCTTGCTTCATCTAAACTAAAGAAGGACCTATAAGAGATGTTTACTCAAATTAATTTCTTGGAATGGGCTCAACTTGCACTTGACTAACGGTTGCCTTGGTAGCAGCTCTTTTTTATGTCCTTCAAGGCCATTCCTTTCTCCCTCTACATCTAACTGATTTAAAGGCAGCATCTTGTTTTGTCTTGCTTTACTTTGATGCTTTCAACTGTAATTTGGAAGGGGGCATTTTTCTGCTAACCTCTTTGCTTCAATTATCTTCTGCCTATATATATTTCTCACAAAAGTTCATCAAAGTCCTGTTGAAGCAGCAGCATGGATTTGCACTACTCAGGTGACCATGAGGATGCAGACTACCTCCAAGAAGCCTCAATGATTCTTTAAAGAATGCAAATGACCATCTGTCTGCAAGGAATATAAATCCTTCCATTCCCCATCACCCAGTCAAAGCTGAAGAAGCTTCCTGGATGGGAAGCAAAACTTAAAAGAAAAACAAGTTGCCTCTTGAAAAAGCACTTTTGGGACAACCATGAACTGGATGACTGAAAATCTCCATAGATGTTCAGCATGGATTAAGTTCAACAACACTGAATCTCTGATAGGCAACTAGCTCCATTTCACACTTGAGCTTTGAAGGAACATTTTTTTAATAAAGTTTTATTGATTTTCTACTGTTTACATTTTGTTAGTGCTTAATAAACATCATGTTGTCTGGGTTATTTTAGTTGTTTAGCAGTACAGATTACATTCTTAATCTCCACTCCTTTTTTCCAACCACTGGTAGAATAAGTTCCATGTTTGATAATATTCTGTATCTTCTATCCGTTAATGTTCAATGTAAGTCTGTCCATTTCTGCACAATCCAGTATCTTCCTAATTATCTCTTCGTCTTATGGTATTTTTTCATTTTTCCAATATTGTGCAAATATAATCCTCACTACTGTTAATACATGCAACATTAAATAAATATTTTGTTTATCAAGTTTGGTGCTATGCCTAATAGAAAAAGCTCAAGTTTAAAATCTACATGTTTTCCTATCATCTTTTCTAAGCATTTATGTATTTTTGCCATAATTGTTTTGCTTTAACACAGTATGGTAACATGTGCCTTTTTTTTGGTTACATTTCCAACATTTGCTAGACATATTTTTAAACATTTTAGCTAACCTAACGGGTGGTAAGTGCCATCTATAAAACATTTCATATAAGTTTTCTTTATAAGAAGTTGCCATTGTTAATTTACAGTTTCTTTCCTATAAGTTTTGCCATTTCTCTAATTCTATATTATCTAAATTGAAGAAATATTTTTATTCAGACTTGAATCAATGTATCTTTTCCAGATTTCGCAGAGCCTTTATTTATGTCTATGTGCATTTGTGCTATGATGGCAGAACAGTGGTTCACCATTCATGGAAGGAAACAATTGCATTTCATTAAAAAAAAGGGACGAAGTGTACATTTTAGACTTTGTGCATATTATAAATACAAGGCCAGCTTTTTAAATTTGGGCTAGTTTTTTAAGCATAATTCCTTCCCTCTCTCTAGGCCAAATTGCTATATTCTTTGCAATATGTCTATATCTTATAAACTTATATACATAAATGAAACACACAAATTTACCAATAATACTTTCAATGACATGAGTTGTGACAGGCTTTTTTTCCTCTCCTTCAAAATACTAAATTACTGATGTTTTATTTTTCTTTATCACTTACTTTGTGGCTAAATATGGGATATGGATATGAGAATCATTTTGTTGTTGCAAGATCTACAACACCACAGGATAGGGAAGTGATTTTCATTCCTAGTTCTCAGCATTTAGGTCAGCGGAAGTAAAGATGATCACATACCTTTGAGCTACTTCTGAACATAAGAAAGTGAAAATAATGGTGTGGAAATGTACAATCTGTTAGTATAGTGCTTGTTGCATTGCTGTTGCTAATATTGTTAGAGTCTGCTTTCCCTTTGCTTTCTCTCTCCCCTTCTTCCTCTCCCTCCCTCCCTCCCTCCCTCTCTCTGTGTATGTGTGTATGTTTGCGTGTGTGTGTATGTGTATTTTGAAATATGACTTTATTGTTCATCTATTTGTCAATTGGCTGAATAAAAATATGTGGAGAAGAGGCATTTTAGTACCTTCCACTCCTCTAACATAGTATGGATAAGAAATATGAAGGTTAATCCTATTTAGTGGTTGTTCATGTCCAAGTATTTATTTTTGTTGTTCGGGCTCCTATACACATTTTTAATAACTGCGCAACTGGGTCTTTGTTACTGGATAGATTATACATATATATATATGTATGTTTTATTGATTCTATTACAATTTCTGGAATTTTGCAACTCTTCTCAGTTTTGCAAATTTGAGACATAAAACAGATGGGTTTCTATGTGGATGTCAAAAGTAGTTTATTTTTCCAAAATACAGGCACTAACTCTTAACATGTGCAGCAGATGGGAGAGTAATTATAGAAATCCTGTGTGCAGCAGAATAATGTCTGGAACTATAAAGCCAGGTTTGGAGACTGCTGTCTATGCATTTTAATTACTAGCCTTTGGCCCCTGTAGTCTGGAGTTAGTTAACAATTCCCACTTTTACATCTTCCTATGAACTCTGGGATCACTGGGTCATTTCTTCTCACTTACTGACTGGCCTTGCTCTACTATGTGTTAATTTGACAGAGTAGGATTTATATTTTAGCCTTCATCCACTGGAACAGATTAGTGAATGAATACGCTGAAACTGCAAACAGTCCAGAGAGAAACAGATAGAAAGACCCCTCTTTGATGCTATTGGTCTTGAGTCTCTTGACACTTGGCCTGCCATTACTTCATTTGCAACCACAATTTCTACTCAGTAGGAGACTAGAAACAGGAGCAAAGAAGGAGGCATGGGAATTCTGGTAGGATTGAATAAAATGATAGGGTGATAAAACACACATTTGTTGAAGTCTAGGAGGCTAAGTGTTGTCTGGATTCTCTATAAAGTAATCAAATTGCAAGCTGTTGAACAATTTAGTAAGGCATATTTTTGTTTTATACAGAAGTATTCTGGATCATCTTTCATCTCATTTTCACTCCCTGGGAAAATTAGATATTCCTTTCATGGAGAACATTGACTATCTGGACTGGCAATCTTGTTTTATGGGAGGTATTGGTCAAAGATTGTTAGTGAGGGGCTCAAATACTTTGACTCTCTTTGGGCTGTTCTGCTTTGTATTTAACAGTTTCATAAAAATAAACAGAGCATGAGACTGAGATACTTCTAAAGCTGGACATTAAAGAGGTTTATTCTATTAGAATAATGCTCAAAGAATTACTGAGGGGGCAACACTTAAATATTTATAATCAGTTCCTCTACTGATTAAACTGAAGAGAGTTGTTTGAATACTTCATTGATTTAAATTCAGCAGAACAGTAAATCTGTGCATGTCAATACTTATTGTGTACTAAGGTGTTTGTATTATTTATGTATTAAATTTTAATTCAATTAAGCAGCCAGGAACTCCCTCAAGGTTTCTTTTATTTTTTTTAGAATGAAATCTTGAATATATTTGTTAGTTATCATTTTGTCCATGCCTTATCTTCTCCATAACTACCTACTTACCTACCTACCTACCTTTCAAAATCTAGAGACAGTAACAGTAAAAATTATTTCATGTTAAAATTATAAAATCAGCTATACAATCCTATATATGTAGGATTAGAGTTCCTTTCTTCCCTGAGTGGCATTTATTGTATTCAAGAAGGCATTATAATTACCTGCAAAAACAAGTCCATTTTTATCAAGGAGATTTCTCTACCACTAACCTTTTTCTTTAAGAAAACACTTTTTGTAAACTTAAATTCTTCTTTCAACTCACTCCTAGGTGTACTACACTTCTTCTCTTTAGTTGTTAATTAAAATAGAGCATTTTAAAGAATGGCTTGATTAGCACATTATTATCAACACAGTTGTCATTAAGCATTGAGTGCTCACTTTTTTGATCTGCTTTTTGTCTTATTGACGGTGAAGAAACATCAGAGATATTTTGCCTTAGTTTCTAATGATCTAATACACCATGCATCAAGAGATGGCATGGGGGGAGGGGGAGAAAGAGAGAAACACAAACAGAGAGAGCCTTACTCCAATTGGCATCACGCTGACAGCACTACTGTTAGAAAAAAACACAATTTCAGAGACTTGTCAGGGAGTGCCATCCCTCTTCACTACATTCCAGAAACAAATGGATCTGTTAAAAAATCCCACCAAAATGTGTTCACAGAAGATAAATTATTTATCTTGGATTTATGGTTTCAGTGTCAGCCTAACTCTCAAATACATCAGCATATTTTATATACTGACAGAATGTTTCAAGTTGAAGAGCTTGGTCTTCCTACTCCACCCCCATTTCTTTCATAAACATTTACATTAACAGGATAAATGAACGTGAATGGAATAGCAATATATTTTAATCCTAACAGTAATGAAAAGCATTCTATACGTGTAGCATTCCCCAGCAAAGAAAATTCTTTGTTGTTCAAGTGAGGACTATTTTCTTAGATCATCTTCTACTCATGAAAGCATAGCAAACAAGAACACAATTATTATTTTTCTGGATCATGCTCAAATGTGTAATGTGAGATACTCAGGGATAAACTGTTTCAATATTTTGAAAATTTGCTGTTTTAAAAATCATGACTAGAACATCTTCACTTTTATACAGGAAATGTGGACTGGGGAGAGTGTTGGAAAACGAAGGTGAAGCTATTGTGGTTACCAGCACCCATCCAACCATATGGTGGAGCATGCCATGGCAGCCCAGACCAAATGGTGCTGTCAATGCCATTTCCTATCAACAAATCACCAATGATGTCCTTAGTGGTTTAAATTACAGATTAGCCATAGCAATAGCACTTAGACTTATATACTGCTTAACAGTGCTTTTACAGTCCTCTTTGAGCAATTTATAGACTCAGGATATTGCCCCCAACAATCTGGGTCCTTTAAATTACAGATTAAAAGCCTTTTCTTTGGAGAAAGCAGTAACTGACTATCAACGTGTTTGCATACAAAGCATGTGCTCTCTATTAACAATTTACTTCCTTTATATGTTTCTCTGCTGTAGTATCAGACTGATATAAGCCTTGAATGGCCAGATAATTATTTCAGATTTTATTCAAGCTTATAGTTTACTTCAATTGTGAACTAATATACAACTGTTTATATTCTCAGTTACAATAAAAAAGAATTCAGTAATAAACATAATACAAGGCAGTAATAGGCTTGGCATGTCATTTCATAACAGCTAGTGAACAGTGCATATCATTATTTACGCATTTATTTATTGACCATATTTTTATCCTGGCACAACCCAGAGACCTTGAGGCTTACATAAAGTATAATGCAACACAAAAGATCAATATAGTTATAAAACAATAAACCCCACCTAAACAAAATAAAATAGTTTAAAAAAATCTCTCCCTTGCAGAACAATCAAGTCACCTTGATACCATTCAGGAAGAATGCTGTTCCCAAAAAAGTGAAACAGCCCTGATGACATCTGTAAAAAGAAGAACAATTACACTTTTAATTGTCCTAGAAGCCAACTGACTTTAGTGGAGTTCTCATATCATGGTGTTACTTGACATAACTTTTAACTACAAATAGTTCTCAACTTACAAATGTAATTGAGTCTGGAATTACAATCATAATTTCTTGCAGTTGTTAAGCATGTCATTACATGACTGGCCCATTTTATAGTTAAGCAAACACCATGGTTGTGAAATGAACACCATGGGCATTAAGCAAATCCATTTTATCCAACGGGCGTGTTTTTGACAGAAATCAGAAGTAAACACTGGAAAACAACAAAAAACACTTTAAAAGTGGTGACGTGGCTGCAAACAACTGTGAAGATGTGTCGATTGCCAAGCATCCAAAATGTAAGCATGTGACTATGTGTGTGTGTGCAGCCATTGTAACTTTGAAATTGGTTCATAAGTAACTTTTTTTTTGGGGGGGGGGAGGTCCTTTGTAATTTTGCTAAGTGCTGATCATAAGTCAAGCACTATCTGTACAGGATTTGCCACATCCTGTAGAACACATTACAGTAGCTCAATTGAGAGATGATTAAGGAATGAGTGACTATAAGAAATGAGCCCTGATTCAGTCATGATCATAACTAGTACACTAGAAGAAGTTGTCCAAATGCCCTCATGCCCACAACTATTATTTGCTGATTGACTGTGACTCCAGGAGAACCATTAGATTACACACCAATCTAGCATTGACACAGGGACCCCATTTTGAATAAAAAATGGAATATTATATGCTTCTGAACCCATATTCACTGTTTTGTTAGGACTGAGTCTGGATCTAATATTCCTATCCAGGCTCAAATATCCTTTAGGCAGTATACAACATATTGGCCAAGAGTTGAGATCTACTGTTGAGTATCATCAACATATTATGACTGCAGCTCTAACTCAGTAGTTTTTGGAAACTCATCAATAACTATTTTACTCTGCACAACTAGTCAACAGAATGAGTACACCTCAGCCTGGATGGAGTATAAATAGCCCTTGGTAAAGTCACTGGATTCTTGTTGCTTCATGTATCTATCATCAACTTATGACTCCATTGCAAAGAACAGCACTTTTGATTTTGAGTTTAGGCAATCTGTTCATTTCATTTTGGCAACAACATCTGTCTGTTCTATGGTTGTAGCAAATGGTCAAACAAAAGGAATGTAGAAAAAGTGCATACATATCTCATTTTTACTGGTCTGTAGACTTTTGTCATGCTCTAGTGATAAATGAAGGTTATTTCTGTGGGATGAGTGCAGTCTGAAATATAGTTTACCTCCTACATACTATCTGAAATCAAAAGGATTTAAAGCCTTTTTAAAAGCTGACTCTAGAGCAGGGATGAGGAATGATCAAACAATTGCAATCTCAAGGCTTCTGTCCACAGGAAGAAAACCAAGCAAGACTGCAAAAAGAAGCAAGTATGTGTTTATGTAATATTCAAGGGCCCAGTATATGAATGAGGTTACTATTGTGCTGGTTCCCATTAATCTTAACCTAAATGCACTGCTAACATCAGGAACAGGTACCTCATCTCAATTCCAGGGATTCATCCTTTAAAGCAGTCTTTCCCAAGGTGGCATTTTATAGATGAACTAAAATTCCTGTCATTCATAACCATTGTAAGTGCAATTCATTAATTGTAATTCAAAATGTCTAGTAAGATTCAGGTTAAGAAAGTATTTTAACATGAAAATGAAGACCTAAAGTAAATATATATATTGAACATAATATCAAAGCTTATTGTAATAGGGCACACAGCCTATGTTCATATATAGCTTTCACATACGATTGGGAAGAGGTTGTACAAGTTAGTGCTGGACACTTATATATATGTGCCACACATAAGCACAAATGTGTTCAATTGCACTGTTCTATGCCCTCATATCCACTAGTTACACTACTGAAATAGTGTATACATGGGAATGCTGTTTAAAATGGTGCAAAATTCACGCCAGGTACTCAGGATTATTTACCAATAGGCATGCATATATTACACCAGCACTGTGGGCCTTGAACTGCCTTCTGGGTGTAATTGAAAATGATAGTTTTAACTTACAAAGCTCTTTATGGCTTAGCTGTGATGGTGCAGTGGTGACTCTACCCACTGCCAGGAGTTCGATTCTCACTAGCTCAAGTTTAACTCAGCTTTCCATCCTTCCGAGGTTGGCAAAATGAGGACCCAAATTGTTGGGGGCAATATGCTGACTCTCAAGACTGTTTAGAGAGTGTTGTAAAGCACCATGAAGCGGTATGTATGTCTAAGTACCATTGCTGTTGCTATTAGTATCAGTTATCTGCAGGACCACTTCTTCCAACTAAAGTAAACACTTCTCCTGACTCAAATAAAATAATGCCAGCTGGTTATCCCTCATTTCTGAATTATGAGGAGGGTTAAAGCCAGGAAAAGTTTTTAGCAAGGGGCTCAGTCCTTTGGAATGTCCTTCTACTGATGGTTGGTTGGTCTTTAAAAATGCTTTGGAGGGGCTTTGAAATTTTGATATCATATTTTGTTTTAATTGCATTTATATTGTTATAGCAGTTGCTTATGTTGTGAATCAGATTTTTAGCCCATTGTCTTCAAAAAGGACTTGGTGGTAGAGAGATTATAAATTTGATTAATATATAACATAAATGAATAAAAATTGCTGCAGAAATGTTATAGTTTCTGTGAAATTCCATGGCAATAAATGTTTTTTGACCCAGCTAATTTCTCTGCTGTAATGACCAGAAACAGCAGAAATTATATATATACAAGGCCTGACTAGAGGACATTAGATAAAAATAGATGTAAGGGAATCAGGAAGCTTGATAAGTAAATTATAAATGGAGATTTTAGCTTTCTGTCCTACTGCAATTTTTTTCTGGAAAGGCTTTGATGCTAGTTGCAGAACCTGCACTCAGTTTTGGCACCGAGGCTCATTTCCTTCCTAGCTTGTTTCCCAAATAGAGCACTGAGGTTCATCTCTCTATGTATCTCTCTCTATGTGGGACACACACAATATTATAATCAGAAAATACAATGTAGTGCATGTTTGACAGACACAGTGGTGATTTGGTTGACATCTTCACCATTTATATATTTCAACCTATTTGTTTCAATGAGCTCTATACAGCATTTACAATAGATATAAACCAGCATTATATATTACATATAAACCAGCATTTCATATTCAGTGCAAACTTCTGACCTTTATCTTTTTCTTTGTTGATAGAATTCCTAAATGGTCATTATACCTTTTGTATGGGGATGAGGTGCAAAACCTTTATTAGGAAAAGAGTGAAAAAGTCTAATTGTATGAATTTAACTCCACCTATAATATCTTGAATTCTAATCAGAAGGTGTGTCCAGTAGTTAAAGCATCTCAATGGAAAATATTCTAGAATAGCTCAGCCGGAGAATATTCCAGGTAAATTTATAATTTAATTTAATTTAATTGATTTAATTTAATTTAATTTAATTTAATTTAAATTATAAAGATATTTTATACTGTGTTATCAGGTTGTAGCTAAAGTGGTTGTCAAATTGCACAGTGCACAGGCAATAGACATTTTATTCCAGTATACACTTTGGGGAGAAGGATTGTGTATATAAGCAAGTATTTTTTTTTCCTCTCCCCACCTCAATACCTGAACAAATACATCCAGATCTCATCCGCACACAGAATTGCTTTATATGAGATGGCATTCACATATAAAGACCTCTCCTTGTGCAATCATAAAACCACATTCTAGACACATCACCAGAAATTCTATACAGGAATCTCACTGGGCTCACTTTTCAGTGATCAATTGTTGGTTGGATTTTCCTTTCTGAGTCACTGCAGCATCCAATCATGACTTGAAAGTGAAAATGAGCTCTCACAAAACCAACAGCACAGACTGATACCGAGCTAATATTTATCACGCAGTTTAATTGGATGGCTGTCGATAGAAGGAACAAAAGAACTTTTCTGGAAAAGAATAAGATAGGGAAAACTTCATAACATTTTCACGGCTTGTCATTCAATACTATGGATTTTTATCTCTGTTATTTTACAAATGAAAAAATTGTAAAAAAAAATCTGATATGTCCATCTCTGATATGTCCATCTTCCACTAATATGTAGCAAATTCCCATTGGCATTTTGGCTCAGCTCAACAGAATAGGAAAAAAAAGAATACATCTTTTGGAAGACTTGGTTTTTCAAGATGAAGAAAACTTCACATATGGAATGACTGGTTCCCAGAAATAGAAAGAGGAATTTGACTTGGCGGTCCCAAAGTCTAAGCTAACAGAATAATCTGCAGTACAAAAGATTTATGCTAATGTGTTAAAAAATTAAATGACATGCTTGCATTAATGAAGCATTCCTTTGAAATACAGGGATGCTCATAGATCTTATTCTCATAGCTCTAGGCTTCAACAAAATTATTTTATGACACGTTTTCTTTCTGTGCAATGAGTTCTTCCCAGTATGCCTTTTTTGCGGTATCCACCAATCATGTTTAAAAAGCATTTTGCATCATTTATGTCATTCTTTTTGGCATTGGCTGTCACAAACCTCAAAAGTTCTTCCCATTTTTGTTATTGCTTTTGAGTCAAATATATGACTCAATAAATGACATGTGACTGAAAAATAGTATTAAATTTGTTGATTGCCATTGTTATTTTTCTTAGGATGATACTGATTCTGACTGTGTGTTATTTTTTTATTCTTACTTTTTATTATAGTTACATTTATAAATTTTAGATTATCTGTTTCTGTATATATCTGATATACATAGTTGTTGTATACTGTATTTTTTGGCTGTAAAGTTGTAATAAAGATTAAAATTAGACAGGGAGAAAGTAAACAGTCATACCCAGAAAGAATTAACATACCGAAAGCTCATGTAAAAATTACCTCCTATATAAATATATCATAATTTTATATGACTCAATCTACTTTTGTATTCTGAAATTATTATTCCTGAACACCAAGATAATTGTACATTAATATAGGCTTGTGTCATTTCCTTCTTTTCAGCATCTGATAGGAAAGTATTGTTGAAATGCAATATTTTAACATCCAAAGAAGACTGGGAATATTTTCCCAGGTTTTATTCACATTGGAGTATTAATTTTTCTATTTTCTAATACACACATTTAAATCTGTTTAGTGCTCAATATAAAAACTAAATTAGGAAGCAAAAATTGACTATGATGGTCAAAATCATCCACAATGGAATGAAACTGATCAGCTGAAAAATCTGCTTGGGGAGGCATAGATAATATTCCCTAGGCTTATATTGTATTCCTTCCGGTGATTTTATATCCCATTTCTGATTCTAGTCAGAAAACTCCAGGCATTCTTAGGTTTAAACCCCATGGCAGTAGTGCAGTACACATTCACAGGCATGCCCATAAGTACACTCACCTCTAAAGCTTTAGTGCTTAGCCATTTCAACTGCTTAACTGGATACCCATTCAATATCACCATGCAGGGATTATTTTACCAAATAATGTTAGTTTCTTTTGATGCATCAGCAGAAAAAAAATTGAGCTGAACTGTGGATTCCTTTTTCATCACATTAACTAAACAAGAAAGACTTTCAATTATTTACCTTTGGAAAAAGAGGGGCTCTTTCCTAAGTATTTAGGTATTGCTCATATATAGAGCTCTCACAGTATGCCTCCTACTTTTTTATTTAATAGCTCATTTTGGATGGCCAGTCATGATGAAAATCAAGCACGTAATGGAATGGATGGATATGGAACACCTCAAAAAGGTTATAAATAATAGATGTGCCAATTTACAGCATCCAGGTTGAATATTAGTTATGCATATTATATAACCTTCATTTCAAAACCCCAGAGGAAAGCAACTTTAGTACTTTACAGACTATTTACTACATTCTACTTAACCTGTCAGATAACTACGAAAATAACTGAGAGGTAACTAGTTCTCCTCACCTTTATTTGACCATCAGAAAGAAAATAATTTATCTCTAGACTTAACATGGATGATGTCAAACAAATTTAAAAAAATCACTACAAAAACTGGCAATTAGCCAGAGGACAAACAAGAGATTATAAAATAAATACATGATCAAAATATCTCCAAAGGATTAAATAACCCAGAGATCTATATACAAATGACTTGCTATTATTTTTAAAAAGGATCACAAGAATATGGTACTATCTGGGTTTTTGTGAAATTTAGCGTTTGTAGTCCAATCAAGGTTGACTCAGCCTTCCATCCTTCTGAGGTAGGTAAAATGAGGACCCGGATTGTGGGGGCAATATTCTGAGGT